>CAUYRH010116330.1:0-10239 GCA_963574655.1 Perodicticus potto
CTGATCAAAAATGTTTTCACACAGTAAATGAGAAAATCTCATGAATGTTATGTCAATCAGGCAGATGAAAATATCTCAGATTGTATGTGAAGCCCGCACACTGTACCCCATGAGTGAATTAATGTACACAGTTATGATTCAATAAAAAAAAAAGAAAAAAAAATACCTATCCAGTCTCTAGCACTTAGTAAGTTATTGTTAACACATATTAGTTATTGTCAATTGTTGTTCTTTATTACATAATATGATGTCTTTATGGCTGGTAAGGTAAGCAGGGCTTTCAATGCTTCAAATAAATAACTGCAAATTATTATCTCCAAAGATTTCATCTTTTTTTTCAGATTAATATGAGTGTACAAACATTTAGGTTACATTGTTTTAGTTTCTAAGGAAAAGTTCAAGTTGTAGTTGAGCCCACACCCAGGGGGTGTGCCGTATAGCCTCAGATTGTGCACAGGTGAGAACTTGTCAGTCACCCTTTCTCCTCTCCTTTTCCTTTTCCCTCCTCCACCCTTCCTCACACTTGAATATACTTGTGTTTTTCTTTCATGTTTTAAAAATATGTAATTCCTTTCTTGTTGTTTTTCGTCACCCATGTACGTAATAGTCACACTTGTCAACACTCCTTTTGCTGTGACTTCATTCCTTTCTTAGACTTGGCATCTAACCTCCTTGTAAACCAGAAATTCAAATTTAACAAAATTGTATAAAAAATAAGAATAAAATGTATTGCAAATGAAGATCTGAAAGATGTTCTTTATGCAGATAGGTAATCCTGAGAACCAAGACTTGTAGGAAGTGCATGTCACTTTCCCTAGGGCCTCCTCACCGGCTTCCTGATGCTGTAATACTTCTCTGTCACAGGGGCAAGTCTCAGCTGGGTTGCGGTTGCTAATCGCAATCAGTTCTATGTACACGGAAGATGCCAATAAATGTTTAGTAATTGAATGAAATGGATAGTACTGTGACTTCTCTTTTTGCTGTAATATAAACTGAAAGATCTATAAATATCTGCACTATTTTATTTCTATCCATCACATCCCTGATCACTTGTCTCTAAAGACTTTGATTTCCTCTACCAACAGAAGAAGAAGAGTATTGCTAGTCCTGTTACTTCTCTGTGAGGACCCGTTTCTGGTTCTGCTTTGACAAGCATCAGCATGTGAACTCGCCAGTCATCATGGCAAACATTCGCTATCTCCCTGCTTGCTCAGCTTTAGAAAGGTTTGTGAAGTGTCCATCCGGCTATTGTCAGCACTTTACTTCATTTTCCTGCTTTTCTAAGAGGCATTTAATACTAAGCAAAAACTGATCAGAGATTTAGCATTATCCTTGGCCTATTGTGTTTCCATGGTTACAGGTGTGTGCTGTTCATCTCCGGAATTCAGCCTCCATGACTTACCCTGCCTTTGTGACCCATTCTTATTAAATCTTGATTACTGTGTTCCATCTGTTTTGGCCTCTTACTGACACACTACAATCACTTCTAAAGGAGGTAGTCTTCTTACATTGGGATTGAAACATTTGAAAACAAACGCTTCTTTTTAAATATTTCTCATTTTACATGGTACAGTTCACCCTAAAATAACTGGTTCCTTTTAAAGTCACTGTTTGAGGAAAGCAATATTTTTTTAACTTCTTTTACCAAAGTTTTTTCCTTACAATGTTCGAGTAATCATTCACTTTTGTATCTTTCATCTAGCAAAATTATTCTTTGTTTGTTTTAACATCAGGAGAATTGACAGATGAATATAATAAATAAAACAATTAGGTTGTATTGCCAATTAAATCGAATATTGCAATACTAATAAATGGAAAATATTTTGAAAATAAAAATGAGGTTCGACTCATTTGGAGTGCCTGGTGCTCTTTGTGAGTAAAACTTGGAAAACCATAAAGGAGTAGATGAGTGAAATAGAGGGAATTGAAATAAAATATCAAAGGAAAGCAATTGAAAAGTGTTCCATGTCAGGTAGGATCAGACACCACTACATGTAGCAACAACAGTAACAAGGACAATAACAATGTCATAAATGAAATAGCTTGTTTTTCTCATAAAGGCAGTCCAGAAAAGGGATGGCAGTCTCCCTGTCATTAGGCTTTTTGTACCATGCTATCATCGAATCCTTAGCAGGCTGATTTATGATCCAAGATGGTCGCCAGCCCTCAATCTTGTATTCCCATTCCAAGCAACAAGAGCTAAGGAAGGACCCCTTGAAACTCCATTCATCATGCTCGCTTACAACTCCTTTGCCAGAATTTAGTCTGTGATCATAACATAGTTGCAAAGGAGTCTGGAAAATGTAGTCTCTTAAAAAGAGGCCACAAGGTGGCCAACTAAAAAGTCAAAGTTCTGTTATTACAGAAGAAGGGAAAAACAGACATCGAGAGCAACTAGCAGTCTCTATCACAAACTGCAAAAGATATAAAATAAAGAATGAGGGAATCATAGTCATTACAGACAAAATATGTGCTATACTGCACACATATGCAAAAACTATTTCATATATTTTTGTTTCCAATGTTCCTTTGCTTTAAGAACTATTTGGAAAATCAAGGTTTAATATCTTCCTCCCTCTTATTCTTTACAGTATTACTTATATTTTTGTGGTCAATTTGATAATAAAGATAATTGACATTTATTAAAGCAGTTTGAGCTAAATTAGGCAATGAGCTATATTATTTACATAGATTTTTTTTTAAACTCTTGAGCTAACCTTTGAAGTGGTTATAATTATATGCCCATTTTACAGAAAAGTAGCTTAATGAGGTAAGTAATTTGACCAAAATCATGGACCGATGAAGTGGTGACACCAGGATCTCACCCAGTTTGATGGCCGAGTTTCTGTTCCTAATATATCACAGCCTCTTTGCCTACTGCACTCATCTCATGTGCTGTTTTTAAATGCATACTTATCCTCTTACCTTATGCATTTTACATCCGTTTATATTCTTTATGCCCATTTTCTAGCCAACATTAAGTTAATAATCTAGCTTTTCTACTTAGAAACAATCTAGAGAAAATCTGTAGGAGACTATTTCTGCAGATGGGCAAAGTCAGAATGGTAGCAAAGGTAACCCTGAAAGAGCTAATTAAAAAATCACAAGGGGAAAGTAAGGCTTTCACTAATGTAAGGGAGAAAGTAAAATGGATAGAGATAAAGGTTGCTGGGAACAGGGTCCAAGTACCTGGAGAAGGAGACTGGGGTGAGTGGGGGCGTTGAGAGGTGAGTAGACTTTTTCTCTGCTAAGTGTTCCCTAATCAGGTCATTGCATTCCAAGGTAATTTGAAAAAATGTGCTATTTTAGCACATGACAACAGAAAAGGAAAAGAAGAACATCCTGTACAGATTTAATCTTTGGAGATATTCAAGGCAATGGCATATTGTTTATTATCATATTTCATATTCACAGAGTCATTATACTAAACTGACATTTTTCTCAAGCGCTCCTTCCAATTTCCCCACCACCACTACATTCCATTTCCATGACACTATTTACAAACTTATCTCTTTGCTTAAATTAAATCTTGAACTATTGCTCCAAGAAAACATGAACGAATCAGTGTATGCACGCATATGTTCTCCCAACACAGGGCCAAACTGCCACCCGCGGTAGCTTTTAACTGTGTTAATGCAGGTGCTGTATTTCCCCTGGAAGAGATCCCTATGTTTTTAGTACCACAGTAGCATTCTTCCTGAATCATTTCCCCAACATGGATTATTTTTCATCATCTATCCACAGACCCTCATGTTGTACCCCTTACAAACATTTTCAAGAACTTAGAGATAGGTCAGCGCCTGTGGCTCAAAGGAATAGGGCACTGGCCCCATATGCTGAAGGTGGTGGGTTCAAACCCAGCCTCGGCCAAAAACTGTGCAAAAAAAACAAAACAAAACAAAAAAACAAACTTAGAGATAGCCATAGAAATTATTGAGATGTTGTTAATAAAATTCAATAAATCGTTCAATAAAATGTCACTAGGATCTTACTATGATCCTGTGGGTACTGAAGACAGCCTACTGTTTAAAAGAAAGTTTCTGCCCTTATAACACTTTCACTCTAGTGCAGAGAACAGACCCTAAACAAATCTTAATATATAATATGTCAGATGATAATAAGTGTCATGAGAAAGGAAGAAGAGAAAGATAGTTCAGGTGAAGTGGAGGGTGAGGAGAAAGAAAATGTGAGCTTAAATAAGAAGACCACAGAAGGCCTCTTGGTAAAGGTGATATTTAAATAAATATCAAGACTTGAGATAATAAACTGGATATTTAGGGGATTAAGTTAAGCAGGACTAGGAAAAGGAAATTTAAAGACTCTAAGAGACTCTAAAGTTGAAGTATGTATGGTCAAAGAAATTATGGGACCAGAGAGAAGATCTTAAGATGGAAAATCATTGGAGGATTTTGTACAGAGAAATAACATGGCTGAGTTATATTTTTAAAGGTTGACTCTGGACACTGTGTTGAGAATATACAGTGGATGGGCAAGAGTAGAATCAGAGGGATTTCAAAGGGTCTGTTGAATGAGCTTGAGGTGAGAGATGATGGGAGTTTGATCCAAGATAGAAGCAACAGGAAAGGTCAGAAGTGATAGGTTTCTGAATACATTTTTACTAATTTGCTAAGAGGAGTTGTTAAGTTACACCAATGTTTTGGCATTAGCAACTGGAAAGTTGGAGTAGCTGTTTAAAGCAACAGAGCTGACTGCAGGAGGAGCAAACTTATTGCTTTTCTGAGTAGCCAGGACCACAGGAGCCCACTACAACACCCGGTTAGTTTTTAGAGACAGGATCTTGTTCTTCTGCAGGCTGGTCTTGAACTCCTGATCAAGCAACCCACATCCCTTGGCCTCCCAGAGTGCTAGGATTATAGGCATGAGCTGCCAGGCTCGGCCCCCAAATGGACAAATTCTTAAAAACACAAATCCTGAATCACAAAGACATAGAAAATCTGAATAGACCTGTAATAGGAGATTGAATCAGGAATCAAAAATCCCCTGACCAAAAGAAAAAAAAAAATTCCTGGATGGCTTTATGGGTGAATTCTACCAAACATTTAAAGAGAAACCTATAATATAAATCCTGTAACTTTCTTCAAAAATTAAAGAAGAGGGAGTTCTTCCTGAGGCCACCTTTACCTTGACACCAAAGCCAGACATCCCAGTATCCTTTATAAACATTGATGCAAAAGTCCCTAACAAAATACAAGCAAAATACAGCAGCATATTAAACAGTATTACCACGTTGGCCACGTTGGATTCATTCCTGCAATGCAAGGGTAGCTTAACACATGAAAATTAGTACATCACAGTAACAGAAGGAAGGAGGGAAAATCCCATATGACCATGTCAATTGATACAAGAAAAGCATTTGACAAAATTCGACATCCTGTCAAGATAAAAGCATTCGATGAACTAAGAATAGAAGGGATCTATCATGCCCTAATGCAAGTCATATACTAAATACTCATGGCAAATATCAGACTCAATGGTGAAAGGCTAAAAGCTCTTCTAAAGACAGGTACAGGGAAAAAATGCACTTTCACCAGTTATATTTATTATAGTACTAAAAGTTCCATCCAGAAAACTAGACTAGAAAAAGTATTAAAGAATACTCAAATTGGAAAGGAAGAAGTAAAAGTATCTCTGTTCACAGATGTTACGATTTTATATGTAAAAAAATTAAAGACTCCATCCCTCAAAACTTATAGCCAATAGATAAAACAGCAAAGTGGCAAAATAAAAAGTCAATATACAATATACAAAAATCAATTCCACTTTAATACACTAACAATGACAGTCTGAAAAGGGAATGATGAAAAAATTTCATTTACTATAACATCAAAAAATAAAACACTTGGCTTAACTAAGGAAAGGAACTAAAGAAGTCATAAACAAATGGAAACACATTCCATGGTTATGGGTTGGAAGACTTAATATTAAGATGTCAGTGCTAACCAGAGTAACCTACCTATTTAGTGCAATACCTATTAAAATCACAATGATGTTTCTTGCAGAAGTAGACAAATGCATCTTAAAATTTATATTAAATCTTGAGGGACTCCAAATAGTTAAAGCAATCTTGAAAAAGAAGAACAAAACTAAAAGATTCAGAGTTATTGATTTCAATACTTACTACAAACCTACAGTTATCCAAACTGTGGTACTAACATAAAGACAGATATCTAAATCAAGAAAATAGAAGAAACAGCAAGAAATAAACACTCCCATAATATGGTCAAATGATTTTTGAAAAGAGTGAAAAGATTATTCAAGGGCAAAGGACAATTTGTTCCCAACAGTGCTGGAAAACTGGAAATCCCCATGCAAAAGAATGAAATTGGACCCTTACCTGACATCATAAATTAACTCAAAATTTATCAAAGTTTTAAGTGTAAAACTATAGCTAGGAAACAATAGGACAAAAGCTTCATTAGATTTCGGCAATGATTTCTTGGATATCTCATAAAAGACAGAGGTAACAAGAGAACAATTAGGAAAATTGAACTTCAAAAAAATTTTTTAAGTACATGAAAGGGTAGTATCAACAGAGGAAACAATCAACACACAGAATTAGAGAAAATATTTGTAAATAAGCATCTGATAATGAAATACACAAAAAGCACCTAACTCAACAACAAAGCAACATAAATTTTTAAAAACTGGGCGAAGGGCTTGAACAGACATTTCTGTAGAGAAGATGTATAAATGGCCAATAAGCATGTACAAATATGCTCAACATAACTAATTACTACAGAAGTGCAAATCTAAACTACAAAGAGGTATATAATATTGCCTTATGCCAATTAGGATGGCCACTATTAAAAAACACACAAAATAGCAAATATTTGCAAGAATGTGGAGAAACTGGAACCTTTGCACACTGTTGGTGAGAGTGTAAAATGGTTTACTATGGAAAACAGCATGGCAGTTCCTCACAAAATGGAATTACCACAGAATCCAGCAATTCCATTTTCTAGACACATACCCCAAAGAGTTGAAAGTAGAATGGCAAACAGATATTTGTAAACCCATGTACATAGCAGCATTGTTAACAGTTAAAGCCACCTTGTCCACTGACTGATAAAATGTGGTATATATACAATAGAATATTATTTAGCCTTAAAAAGAAAGTAAAATCTGACATGTGCTATAACATGGATTACCCTTGAGGACATTATGCTAAGTGAAATAATCATCACAAAAGCACAAATACTATACCATACCACTTAAACAAGCTACTTCATGTAGTCAAAATCACAGAGATAAAAGATAGAAGGGTAGGTCCCAGAAGAGAGGGAGAGAGGAAAATGGGGAATCAAAGTTTAATGGGAATAGAGTTTCAGTTTAATAAGCTAAAAAGAGAAACATGGGTGGTGGTGATGATTGCACAAAATAATGGATGTCTTAATACCATTGAACTGTACACTTAAAAATGGGTAAAATGATAAATTTTATGTTGTATGTATTTTAACACAATAAAAAAAGATCTTAAAAAAATACAATACTAATGGATATCTTTTTCTTTGAGGCATTGACTGACCTAATGAAGCAAAGTTCAATAATAAAAGTAAAACAACTACTGTTACCTAAAATCTATACACATTTCTTTATCCCAAATACTATATTACTAAGCTAAATACCTTCAACTTCTTTCTGTTTTATTTCCTCCTCCTCCAACACAGTCTTTAATACATTGTATTAAAAAAAAAAATCTCCCACATTAGGAGTGCTCAGCCTTTATGCCCACTGTCTCTGCTCTATTTCCTTCTTTCTCCCCTTTGACTTGAAGGTGTGGAACATTGTACGGGCAGAGAGCATGGGTCAGGTAAGAACCTGAAGGCTCTGATGTGAACAGTGAAACCTTGTGTACATGACCACGGGAATGAAATTTCATTGGTAATCTATTTCATGACCAGCTAAATAACCAGCAAATACTTATAAGTTATGTATCCTTATTCCTTGTGGTCTAAGAAGGTGCTTTCTCCTATTTACCTAAAATGCAAATGAAAAAATAAAAAGCTGACAAATCATACCCCAAACAACAGATTACATTGCAAAAAACTGGTAAGGAATGTTGAAACTGACATGCTGTATGTTTTAACATAATGTGACAATATCACATATATATAAATATCTGAATTAATTTGAGTCTTTTTGTACCTTAATATCTTTCTCCTCAAAGAGATTAAAGGAAAGTAAAAGAGATTAAGTTACAAATATGCATATATATGAAATAAGAGGGAATGCAAAATAAGCCAAAATGCACACTGATAGCCAAAATATGCCATTCATTCGATAGTCTCCAAAAACTATGAGCCCTTCTAGCTTAATTTTCTCTTTTTTAATAGAAATATTATAGTATTTACAAGCAAACTAAGATTGAAAATTACAGTTAGAAAATTTATTTGATTATAGATTTTATGAAGTCTTTGCTTTTACTAATTGAGTAAAACATAGCATTTGCTTTTTATTTCATTTTCACCAGGTGCATTTTCTAACAAAACTTTGTACAGAAGAGAAGCACTCTTACGTGGAGAAAAGGGAACACTTCTGAACTGTTGGTGGGAATGCAAACTAATAATTCCTTTTGGAAAGATGTTTGTAGATCACTTAGGGATCTAAAAATAGACATGCCATTTGATCCTTCAATTCCTCTACTAAGTATATATCCAGAAGACCAAAAATTACTTTATAACAAAGATATTTGCACCAGAATGTTTATCGCAGCCCAATTCATAATTGTTAAGTCATGGAATTAGCCCAAGTGCCCATCGACACATGATTGGATCAATAAATTGTGGTATATGTACACCGTGGAATATTATGCAGCCTTAAAAAAAGATGGAGACTTTATCTCTTTACATGGATGAAGCTGGAACATACTCTTCTTAGCAAAGTATTTCAAAAATGGAAGAAAAAGTATCTAATGTACTCAGCCCTACTATGAAACCAATTTATAGACCAAGAAGAAAGGGAAAGAGGAGAGTGAGGGGAGGGGGCCCGATAGGGTAGGGAAGGTAATTGGTGGGACCACACCTATGCTGCATTTTACAAGTGTACATGTTAAATTTACTGAGTGTAGAGTATAAATGTCTTAACTCAATAACTAAGAAAATGTGGTGAGGGCTATGTTAACCAGTTTGATGAAAATATTTCAAATGGTATATAAAACCAGCACATTGTACCCTGTAATTGCATTAATGTACACAGCTATGATTTAAAAAAAAGGAAAAGAAAAAAAAAAGGAATACTCTTCAATTTGAAATTGAAAATCCACAAAAAGGATTTCACATTTGTAAAATTTGATTATTTTTATTTTCCTTTCTGTTAAACTTCATACTGACTTTCAACGAGAATATTTTGGCAGAAGACTGGGTATTCGAATAACTTTAATAACTTTCTGCCATAATCCCCAACATGTGTATCATGGCACATGATGAAAAAGAGCAGACACTCTGTAGCCAGAGCCCTTCCACCTGTACCAGCTGTGTCACCACTTCCTCACTGGCAATGTGGAGATGACAACAGTACCTACCTCATAGGATTCTTTGAAAATTAAAGGGAAATACTTACAAAGCTCTTAAAAGAGTACCTGGCCCATAGTAAGCATTTGTTAGATTTTTTTTTTTTTTACATATACATGTGTTAATTATGTTTCCACTTTCTGCCTTCACAGAATGTAAAAGGCTTAAAATTTAATAAAAATAACAATGTTTATGATAAGGACTAGAAACAAAAACCATGTAAAGAATGAACGAGGATAAATATATTCAGAAAAGAAAACAGACGATTACTGTATCGAAATATTAAGCAATATTAGTAATAATAATGCCAAGAAAGTAACGTTCACAATGTCAAATAGGACATTATAGAGTGCTTTCACTCTGAGGCTCAGTATGAAGTCATCAGTTAACTTCTTATTTTTTTTCCAAAGTCTTAAAAAATAGACAACTAATATTATATAAATAAAAGTAAAGGAGAGTTTCAAAAAACAGATCATGCCAAATCTTATAGACAATAGAAAAAGAAGATATATTTCAAAATCGTTCTACTTGATCTGGATACACCTGATATTGAAATTGAAGAAAATATATTGTTATAAAGGGAAATTACAAACACAAACATATTTCACTTGTAAGTGAGGATGCAATATCCTAAACAACATATTAACAAGTTGAATTAAAAATTAATGTTTCAGTAATGTACTTTGGTCAAAATTGAATCCTATTTGTG
>CAUYRH010116334.1:0-13348 GCA_963574655.1 Perodicticus potto
CAATTTATAATTGCTAAGTCGTGGAAGAAGCTCAAGTGCCCATTGACCCACGAATGAATTAATAAATCGTGGTACATGTATACCATGGAATATTACGCAGCCTTAAAGACAGATGGAGACTTTACCTCTTTCATGTTTACATGGATGGAGCTGGAACATATTCTTCTTAGCAAAGTATCTCAAGAATGGAAGAAAAAGTATCCAATGTACTCAGCCCTACTATTAAGTTAATTTAAAGGTTTCGTATGAAGGCTATAACTCAACTATAGCACAAGAATATGGGAAGGGGGGAGGTTGGGGTGGAGGGAGGGTAATTGGTGGGGCCACACCTACGGTGCATCTTAGAAGGGTACAGGTGAAACTTACTAAATGCTGAATACAAATGTCTTCATATAGTGATTAAAAGGCCATGAAGGGTATGTTAAACAGTTTGATGAAAATATTTCAGATTGTATATGAAGTCAGCACATTGTGCCCCATGACTGTGCTAATGTACAGAATTATGATTTAATAAAAATAAATAAATAAATAAAAATGTAATAAAAAATGTAAAAAAAGATAACAAGAAAATAAATACTATAAACAACTTTACACACATAAATTTGGCAACTGAGACAAAATAAACCAATTCTTCCTAAAAACCCCACCAACTACTATCACCTACTTAATATGAATAATCCTATGACTACTAAGAAAGCCAACTTGCAATTTAAAAACTCTTCCCAGAAAAATCTTTTTAGGTGCAAATAGTTTCACTGGAAAATTCTAGTCAATGTTTAAAGAGAAATTATCACCAATTCTATCTAACAGGATCTTCCAGAAAATCCAAGTGGAAATAAGACTTTCTAATTCATATTATGAAGCTAGTATTACCTTAATTCCAAAACCAAACAGTACAAAATAAGAAAACTATAGACCAATGATCTTCATAAACATAAGGAAAAATTTTTCTTAACAAAATATTAGGAAATGGAATTCAACAATATATAAAAACAATTTTACACCATACCAAGAAAGATTCATTTCAGAAATACAAATCTGGTTCAGTAATCAGCCAATGTAATCAACCATATTAACAGGCTTTAAAAAATCACAGGCTCATTAATTGACATGGAAAAGCAACTGACAAAATTCAATACTCATTCATGATAAAAATTTATGAAAAAGAGGAACAGAGGGCACTTCCTCAACTTAATAAAGTGTATCTATGAAACACCTACAGGGAGCATTGTACTTAATGGTGAAAGACTGAATGCTTTCCCCTAAGACTGAGAACAAGGCAAGGATGTCAATTCTTAGCATTTTATTTCAACCTAATACTGAATGTGTTAGTCATTCAATAAGGTGAGAAAAGGGAAATAGGCACACAGACCAGGAAAAAAGATATAAAACTGCCCATATTTGCAAGTAAAATTATCTTCTACTAGAAATTCTCAAGGAATCTAACAAATACTCCTAAGGTCAAGGAGGTAAGGTCAAGAGATAAGAGATAAATATATAAAAATCAATTACTAGTGATAAGCATGAGGATCCTGAGATTAAAAATATAATATCATTTAAAATGACTAAATAAAGGAAATAGATATAAATCTAACAAAACATGAATTTTATGTTGAAAACTGTACAATGCTGATTAAAGTTATTAAAGATCTAAATAAGCAGATACACTGTGTCATGCACTAGAAAACTCAATGTAGTAAAGACATTAGTTCTCTCCAAATTGATACACAGGTTTAACACAATTGCTATCAAGTTTTCAACAAGATTTTTTTGTCAATACAAACAAGTTTATTCTTTCTTTGCAGTTTTTTTTTGGCTGGGCTGGGTTTGAACCTGCCACCTGCAGTATATGGGGCCAGTGCCCTACTCCTTTGAGCCACAGGTGCTATCCCAAGTTTATTCTTTTTTTTAAATTTTTTTCTTTTAAAAATACAGAAATATGGAAATTCTAAATATGAAAAGATAGAATCACTAAAACAATTTTGAAAAAAGGGGAATACAGTGGAAGGAATTAGTCTATCTGATAACTCAGTATGTGGCTCAATACAGCAGTCAAGACTATAATATATTAATGGAAGCATGGACACAAAGATCAAACAGAAGAGAAAATCTAGAAATATTTTTTTTTGTTTTGTTTTTTTTGAAAATCTAGAAATAAATCCATACAAATATGCCAAAATGATTTTGACAAAGATCGAAAAAGACAACCTTTCAACAAATGGTAATACAGCAATGAAAAAGAAAGCAACACACCAAGAAAAAATATTGCAAAATCCTTGCAAACCACTTATCTCAAAACAGGACTAGTATCTATGATATATAAAGAAGTCTCAAAACTCATTAGTCCAAAATAATCCTATTCAAACACAGACAAAAGACAAGAAAAGATACTTCACCAAAGAAGATAACATAGATAGCAAAATAACACACAAAAAGATGTGCTTATTAAATTAAACTACACTGCACTAACTCATCCAAGATACACACATACACATAGACACAGAGAGTAACTCCAGATGTTTAAAGATTTAAAGGCTTACATCCTCTCTTCTTCAATGCTCACGGTGCCTCTGTATTGTCTACATTATAGTGACCAAAGTAGGGTACCTAATAGGTCCCTTAGTTACTTCTCTATTTCATTTTAATGAGAGAAAACAGAATTACATGTAAGCAAGAAATACAAACCAGCTTCTCTCTCAACATCTTTTTTCTTTACTCGCTTAATCTTCTTCTTTAGGACTTTCATGAGGAAATTAGCAAATTTATTGTTTTCTCCAATAGCTGTCTGGAAACCAGCATATAGTGCCTTTTCTTGTTCCTGGAGCTTGCTGATTTCACTCTTTTTCTCTTCCATCTCTTTAAAAGTTTCATTTATTTTCCACTAAATGGATAAAAACAAGAATGAATGACAAACAAAATATTTCTGATAAACCAGTTTCAGAGAGCAATGTACTTTATAATGCAAGATTACAGTCTACAAACATTTTTTAAAGCCTTCTTAATAGAATTTTTATGTTTCTGATGTTTACAAACCATCTTTTTTGTTGTTGTTTTTGAGACAAACTCTCACTACGTTGCCCTCAGTAGAGTGCTGTAGTGTCACAGCTCACAGCAACCTCAAACTCTTGAGCTTAAGCAATTCTCCTGCCTCCGCCTATGAGCCATCTTTAATTTGGTTAGAAGTTTATAATTTCTTTTGTAAAAGTCAGTTAAACTCAGAATTAGAAAGGCTGGTCAATGTTAAGATCCTAAAAAATCTAAATAAAACAAAATATATTGACACATGGATGTCAGTCAATATTTTTGCATGCATATTCTCAAAAACAAAAGATTTCTTTGGTATTGACATACGTTAACTAAAACGAAAAAACTCATCATTTTTAGTGAAACTGACATACTCTAGAACTCATTGTTCTGTATAGGATATCTACTTAATAGAGTCCTTCTTTTAAAACAAAAATAGTATAATTTACATCTTTAAATTTAACATAGGGACATAACAAATAAAGAAACTTGATTTCTATGATATTCAATTATATATTATAATGAAACTATCATACTTAAGAAACTCACAACTTCTTTTCTAGTTATATTTATAAGGATAACATATAATCAAAATTCTATTTCATATGATACACATAGTTGGTACAACAAATAGACTTTTAAAATCATATAAATGAAATATAAAGCTCACTTTGAATGCTTTATTCTCATATCTTACAAATCATCAGATTAAATTCACTAAAAATATTCCATTTATCTCTGACCACAGATACTAAAGATGGAAAGAAGTGGGAATAATAAGAAAAAGGCAGAGGGGAGAGAAGACAAGAGATGGGAGCAGAACATGGGGGAAAACTAACTTAGAAATGGGAAAAAAAGTAAAAAAGAACCAAGTTCCCTCTATAACTAAGGGAGCAGCCAGCTAGGAGTCTCCTGGCTGCTCATACTTGCATGAACTGCTCCTCTTTGTCTAAGGAATTAACACGCTCTTGAAGTATGTTCTCCTGTTTTTCAAAATTCTTGAGGAGAAGCATTTCTTGAAATAGTGTGATATGATGCAGGTCAGATAATTTCATCTGAATATCTAGCTTCAGTTTCTGATGTCTCAGGACACGGAGTTCTGCATCAAAAGTGACAATCAATTCTTTGATCTGAGAAGGAAAAAAGATTTGAGGATATAGAAGTTAAGAATAGGTAAATCAATTTTTTTTTTTTTTTTTTTTTAGACAGAGCCTCAAGCTTTCACCCTGGATAGAGTGCTGTGACATCACAGCTCACAGCAACCTCCAATTCCCGGGCTCAAGTGAGTCTCCTGCCTCTGCCTCCCAAGTAGCTGGGACTACAGGCGCCCGTCACAACGCCCGGCCATTTTTTGGTTGCAGCCGTCATTGTTGTTTGGCGTGCCCGGGCTGGATTCGAACCCGCCAGCTCAGATGTACGTGGCTGGTGCCTTAGCCCATTGAGCCACAGGTGCCGAGCCAAGAATAGGTAAATCAATTTTTAAACTAATGGTACTAATTTATTCAAACTAATTTATTTTTCATTATATCCTTATTATGGATGGAGAATTATGTGTACATATATGTATTCACATAAATTAATTCATCAATTGCATCAAATTTATATAGATTAATTTATTAAGTGGTAAGAATTCTGCAATTACAGTCCTTCCACCTATTTCTTCACCACTGATTAAGCCATCAATCAACAGTGCCATCTTGCTGTACTGTACAGACTGCACAGCTTTCTGAGTAGTTGTGTTTGTCTCTGTCTCTTTATTCCCCCATGGTATTGCTACATTTATACAGTGAGCACGAATAAATATCTCCCCCAATTTATTTTGAAAATTCTCAAACCTATAGAATGGTAAATATTTTTAAATAGATAAATATAATCAGGAAGCCACAAAGAAAGCCCAATCTTGTTGTTTTACAGATGAAGAAATATAGGCCGAAAGTGATTTTTCTGAAATCAAAGCTGATTGTTACAGAGATGGGATAAGAACCTAAGTATCTCAAGTCCTGGTCCTAACTTTATTCCACTGTGGTTCTAATAATTTCAAGTCCTCAGTTTTGCCCTGATTTTGGCTCAGCTCTCCCCTCCCTCATCCTAAAAGAGATATACTGGTCAAGAGAGAGCACCAAGGGCTGATTCTCCCAAGGAAACTAGTACCATAGGAAGAGATAACCGATTCTATGTGATTAGGCTGTACATGAGAGGAGGCCTCAAGTGTCAAAATCCTGGAGGAAGGGAGAACCCAGACCAGGGGCTGAGGAAGAAAAAGAGGTTGGGACAGTGAAATTGCCAGGAAATCTGAGAAAACTAAGAATAACAACAACAACAATAAGAGTGAAGAGAGAAGAAAAAAATAAACTTTTATTATTGATTTATTTATTTATTTTTAGAGATAGTCTTACTTTGTTGCCCTTGGTAGAGTGTCATGACATCACAGCTCACAGCAACCTCCAGCTCTTGGGCTTAGGCGACTCTCTTGCCTCAGCCTCTCTAGAAGCTGGGACTACAGGTGCCCACCACAACACCCAGCTATTTTTTTTTGTTGTTGTAGTTTGGCTGGGGCTGGGTTTGAACCCACCACCCTCAGCATATGGGGCTGGCACCCTACTCACTGAGCCACAGACGCCACCCCTAAACTTTGAAGTAAGAATGGCTAAAGACCATGTTTGGGTTTCTCTTTAATGTTTGTTCAACAAATTTGAATTACTCCTCAGTTTCTTCTGAGGTAGGACTATATTTTCTTCATTGTAACATCATTCTTAAGTGGACCATAAACTTTTTAAGGGTTATATTTGTTTTATTTTCTCTTGCCCCTAATAGCCTATAAGCTTTGCAAAGATAAAGAATATGTCTTTCTAGAGTATGGTATCTCTACTACCTAGCCATCATAGAATGTCCAATAAATATTTTTAAATTAACAAAATAAACTAGTTACAATTAAACCAATGAAAACTCTTGACTGAATAGCTATTACATGTGGCATTGTCCTAGGTCTAGACAATGTGGGACAATCAGAAGATGTGTATGTGGGCCTTTGCTCAAGAATGGGATAATCTAGTTTGTAAGACAAAACTGACACACATGAAATAGAAAGAAAAATTAGTGTAGAATCACTAATCACAGGTGATTGGAATTTAGAAAAAAAGAGAGAATAGAGGGTTTGGAACTTCTATGCTTTGAATGATGACTCAATTCTGGAAGGATGTCATCACAGGTAGAAGGAAATAGCAAAGGAAAAAAGCACAGATAGAAAACACAGAAAGCTCTGGAAGGGAAAGGGGGAGTGGGCAGAGTCAGGAATAGTGAGGAAGCAGGGCTGGACAAAGTCACGTTAATGGTGAAGAATGAGGGTGGGAAGCTTTATGGGTACCATCAGGAGATGGAGCTGGAAAGATGCAGAGGAAGGAGACGCCATACAACTGGAGGGAGGCAGCTAACTATCCAAAAAAGCTCCTTTCCTTTCTATTCAGAGCATATCCTATATAACTGGCTCTAGTCTGCTCCTGATTTTGCTAGAAATAAAAACAGTTGCCATTCCAGTTCCAGACAATTTCAAAACCAGTAATCACCATAAACATGCCACTAACAGGGCAAATCAGACAGGAGAGGCGGAGGATGATGTGAAAAGCAGAGAGTGCTCATTTCTCTGTAACATTTGTAATTGTGTTCTATCTGCCACCTGAAAGCTGCTCCTCCACTTCCCCTTCTCCACTTCACTTAGATTCCAACTAAATGAAACATGGGTCTGCCTTTCATTCTTAGTCAGCTTTCTAAAATAGAAAAAGTTAAAAAAAATCCAAGGTCTGGGCAGAGCACAGTGATTTTCATAAGGCGAAAGAGGGGGAGGAAGCCAAGCCACCAGTGAGTGATGAGCTAGTCAGGGTTTGGGGAAGGTGCATGTTGATAAATTTAAGATTTAAAAAAAGAAAACAGACCTAATACTCTCCCTGCTTTCCTCTCCTTTAGTTTCAAATAAGGAACAGCTTCACCCCTTACCCTGTTGACCAAATACTGTTGCATGTACAAGTGTTTAATCTCTTCCCTCTTCATAATCTCCAGCTCCACATCAGTTGGTTCTGCTTTTTCAAATTCCAAAATCTTTGAAAGATCTGGACTAAGTCCTGATCCCTTTGATGATCTAGGTATTGACTCTCGTGTCATGACATCCCCATCCTTTCCAGGAGAAAGTTTGTGAAATGCTCCACCTAAGCCTGTGGACCCTGTCTGTTCCGCTTGAGGGAACTTTTCATCCTTATTCTTTATCTGCTGTTCTTTAAAATTTAGGAGAGTTTCCTCATCATACTGAAATCTCTTCTCTGGAACCTCATCTGGTTGTATCTGAGGGACTTGGGGAATGGGGATATGCTTGAATATGGGAAGAGTCGACTGAATGGTCTTCAGTTCTTGGACCAGACACTGAATTTCCTCAATAATAGCCACTTTAAGGTCTCGAAGAGAAAGGATGCACTTGTTCATGTGTCTTTTCTTTCCATGGACCTGAAAAAAAGAGGAGGAAGCAAAATGACAACCCTCTACAAAGGAAAGTGTGAAATATGATTTACTCTTGTGCCCTGATAGGCTTAGCACAAATTCAAGATAAGAAATGTATCTGATCAGCCCCATTCACCACCAAGTTATCCTTTTTCTCAAGATTTTAAGTGCCCCTCCCCACCCCAGCTCCTCCAAGATGGGAGAACAGTCTAATGAGACATTTGGTAACCCTTTGTGTTCCATGATTGGTTCCCATCACCTGGCTCATATGGCTGAGTTTTTTTGTCCTCTTTCACCACTCCTTGGAAGTCTTTCCTGCAGCCTGTGCTCATCTGGATACTGTTCCAAGGGATGGAGGGAAAGGCCACTAACTACCTTTCCCTGCTGGAACTCAAATCTCTTTGGCTTAGACACACTTAGGAGTGCCCACTTAGGGCCAAACTACAGGGTAGTCCATTTTCACATTGTATTTTGGCCCTGTGGTAACTGTTATTCCTTGTGTAGGCAAAATCATAATCCTAAATTTCAGTACCATGTCACATCAAGAGATTCTCTGCCTCCAGGCAGAGAGCTATAAATGCCCATTGCTCTTTTTCACCAGCTCTCTCTCTACTCTGCATTTTCTAAATGTCATTATCAGGCACATGGACCCCTAACTGCTGTGTGCAGTTAGGCTACTAGATGGGTCCAAAGGCCATTAAGAGTAACTTTGCATAAATATAGAGTTTAAAAAATAAAATATCTAGGGCTGGGTGAGGTGGATTGCCTGAGCTCACAAGTTGAAGACCAGCTTGAGCCAGAGTGAGACCCCAACTCCAAAAATAGCCAGGTGTTGTGGTGGGTGCCTATAGTCCCAGCTAATAAAGAGGCTGAGGCAAAAGAATGCTTAAGCCCAAGAATTTGAGGTTGCAATGAGCTGTGATGCCACAGCACTCTACCAAGGGTGACAAAGTAAGACTCTGTCTCAAAAAAATAAATTAATTAAATTAAATTAAAAATAAAATATCTAAAAAGTCACTTCTTCAAGCAGGCTTATAAAATTTACCTACATATTCACTATCCATGAAGCAAAAATATCATAACAAAATAGAGGAGATGTTTTGCATACTTGAAAATAAACCTTTAAAGCACTGAGGTTTAAACTCTAAAGGTAGCACTTGGGTGACTAGGGAATTTCTTCTAAAGTACCTAAAGAATGAGGATTAGGCCTCCAAGAACAAAGCCAAACTGCTCTGATGTCCACGAGGCCTACCTCTTTGAGAATCCTCTTTCCATACCAATTTTTCCTTGCTAGATTTTGATGTAACACACAAACCTAAACACTGGCTAAGGAAAGGGGATAGATAATAAAATATTTTTAGTTTTTAGTTTTTGTTTTTGTTTTTAGATAGAGTCTTACTCTGTCACTCTTGGCAGAGTGCCATGGAATCATAGCTCACAGCAACCTCAAACTCTGGGGTTCAAGTGATCCCCTTACCTCAGGCTCCCAAGTAACTGGGACTACAGATGCCTGCCACCACACCCAACTATTTTTAGTAGAGATAGGGTCTCACTCTTGCTCAATAAACTATTTGTAAAATGCTTAGCTTTTCAATGATTCTGAATTTGACTATGACAATAATATCAGTTCATTGATTTTAACCATTATATTAACCCTATAAGGTAGATGAGACATGTCTTATTGGTATTAATACCCCTTTCATAGATAAAAGGCTTATGGAGATTTACATGACTTAGCATTACGTTCACATGGTTTACGTGACAAAGAGGAAAATACAACTCTGGTTTTCTGATTGTAGAATTAGGTGTTCTACATTTTTTTATGCTGCCATTTTAACAAAGTAGATTTCAGTATAATTTAATTAAGTTAAGGACATTACACCTAGGCACCTTCTCTAGCTGGACTATAAAATTTCAGGTTGGATGACTAATAAATTGTGATCATAAGAACATTTCTCTATAATGACAGATGGAACATGATGGACAGACAAGAATTACCTTAGATAAACAGCTAGAAAAACAATCCAAACAATACTAATATTGTGTCCGCAATGTCCATTGTGGCCAGTAAGGTAGAGTTACAAGCTATGAAAATTTATTTGTGAATATGAATTGCCACATCAGGATCCTTAGGTGAATCATTTATAATCATTTATACCCCTCCCCCAGAATACTTCATTTCCATTTGTCAGAAAATCACAAAATATTCAAATGTACTGTATCTGTGATACAACTGCTACTTTATCAATATAATGCCTTTATCAATATGATGCAACCTGTATAAACATTAGATAGCCAAGTATCAAAATGTCCAGAAAATAGTAGCTTAGATGCATTCTAAGCCTTGAAGTGTAAAAAGTCACTTGTCAGCTCAAATGGTGATTAATATGGCAGAAAAAGGAAATTTTTAACAAGAAAATGAAGATTAGAAATCACGATGATTGCTAGCAATTTGGAGGAATGCAAAGAGAGTCAAAAAGAAATATATTAATTGGTAAATATTGAGTTACCTAGAAAAGTCCTTTTCCTCTAAGTCCCTTGGTGATCTGTGGTAGCCAAAAACTAAGACCAATAAAGATTTTTTTTAATTTCAGAGATTCGAAGCTCACAGAATATAATGCTTTCATCCATGCAACTGGTATTGAGCCATATAATTAATGTGAAAGCTGATTCTGCCATGTTAGCTGATTAATCATAGACAAATAAGTCTCTTGGCCTCTCTGGGCCTCAGTTTCCTCATTTTTAAAATGAGAGCATCCTTGATAATCATGAAAGTCTTTTTTTTTCCTTTTTCCTTTTTTGTTTTTGAGACAGAGTCTCACTTTGTCACACTCGGTAGAGTGCTATGGTGTCACAGCTCACAGCAATTTCAAACTCTTGAACTTAAGCGATTCTCTTGCCTCAGTTTCCCAAATAGCTGGGATCACAGGCATCTGCCACAACGCCTATTTTTTGGTTGTAGTTGTCATTGTTGTTTGGCAGGTCCAGGCCGGGTTTGAACCCGCCAGCTCCAGTGTATGTGGCTGGCACCCCAGCTGCTGAGCTACGTGTGCCAAGCCAGTCCTAAATTTCTATGGTTATATATACTTATTGACGACATAGGGAAACAGGTTAGCAGAATTTAATTGAAAACCCAAAGTGCTTTCTCACTGCCATAAAATTTGTGGGTAAGTACCAAAGAGTCTAGGTGTCCCAGTTCCTCTTCTTTCTTGGCAGCATTTATCCTCATGTGCTCAGGTATCTTATAATCTGGCGCTGTCTTCAGATTGAAATCTCCCATATACATCTGGGCTTCTTTGATGGCTATTAGGTCTTTGGGATCTTCATAGTCATCAGCAGGTTTACTCTTATATCTGTGAGAAAAATAGATGACCCAGGACAAATATAATAGTAAACTCTAATTTTTCTATTTTAAGATTGGTATTCAAAATACTTCATAGAGCAAAAGTACAATACTGAATCTGTGATGTCACTTTTATCTGTCCAAGCACTTTTTAGAAGTTAATTAATATTTTTAAAGCATCTCACACAAAATAATATATGGCTAAATAAATATAAACAAATTGGCAGATTATGCTAAAATAATCTGAATTACTTTGGTTCACTTCTAAACAATTAACATTAACATTATTATTTATTACCTTCATAGACCTTGAGCCCTAGAAATTGGGTGTTTTTTTAAATGTCCAAGAAATCAAATATTTTTATTATATAGATGACTGTCATAAAAATTTTTAAAAAGGTATCTAGTTCAAGATGATAGCATTACTATATATTCATGTATTTTCCTCCCTCTCTCTCTCCAAATTCCATGGGAAAAAATATATAGAAGTGTAAAAAGTTATACAATTAGGAAAGCTGAGAACAGGATAGAAAGCTAGGAGAAAACCAGTAAAATTGATACATTTCTAGAAGACAGAAAGAAGATGAAATTACATTAGTGAATAAACCAAACCAGAGAAAATTATAGCCCAAAATACCCACAGGAGCAGGTTACTAAAAGGATTGAATATAATCTTGGTAGAGTCCCTAGGAGGCACTAAGTAAGCAGGTATGGAGAATAGAATGGAATGATAGGCATATTTTGCAAAATTGATTAAAGGAGTGAAAAAGAACAACCAAACTAGTTGAGGCCTCTTAAACTTTCCCATCTCCACATATGCAAACAGTACCAACCTTTATGTCCAAACTGAAACTGAAGAACCATTCTCAACAGGAATTGAACTCTGCACGGTAATTACTACTGTGCCTAAAGGTATGGGAGTTGGCAATCCACTGTGAGGCCCTTAATTGGGAAACCCTAACATAATATATGGGTCTAAAGAGGTCAGAACTTGTGGAAAAGAATATTAGAGCTACACAAAGAAATACCTCCAGAAATTTACACAGGGCTCTTTAATTTTTGCTTGAGTATTAATCTGTACATGTATAATGTGAAATATCATGAATCTGAGCAAGGAACAATCTCTGAGAACCTTACCAATTACTGGGAAGCTGCAAACAAATAATTCTCATAGTTTACAAAGGAGTGGGAATCATTCATGTTCCCACCAGCTGGAAGATATCTTGTTGAACATACGGGACATTGAAGAATGACCCTAAGAGAGTGATACCTTCAAAGAGGGAAAGACATAGAAGACATGAACAACATGGTCAATCACCTTATCCTAACCGGCATTTATAAAACATTATACCCAACAATACAAGAAAGCACACTCATCTCAAGTATATATTGAACTTTCATGAAGGCAGACTACATGCCAAGCCACAACATAGTTCTCAATAAGTATAAAAGAATTTAAATCATACAGCCTATTTTCTATGACCACAAAACATTAAATTAGAAATCTAACAGAAAGTGTACTGGATGAACAACACCATTTCTCCTGCTACTCTCTTTCTCTCTTTCTGTCTTTCTCTTCTTTTCTCCAATTATTTTCTTTCAATTCCCCCCCCCTTGCCTTTTTTTTTCCTTCTTTTTGTCTTTCTTCCTTCTCCTTATTTACTCCTCTCGTCCTTTTGGCCTTATACCAAAAGGCTATTTCAACAACTAAGCTCTAAGACAAGATAATTAAAGTGAAGGAGGTAGTGAGAAGGAAAAATAAGGGGAGGGAAGTGAACAAAAAGAAAATACCCGAGGAGGAACCAACAGAAAAATTCTGGCAATGTGAAAAACCAAAACAGAACACCCCCCCTAAGAGACCATGATGCAGCTACTGCAGAGCATTCCACCAATAAAGAATTAATGGAAATGACAGAAAGGCAATTTAAAATACAGATGGCAAAGGCAATAAAGAGAATTGACAAGAAGGTAGAAAAACAGACCAAAAAATGGACAAAAGATATGAAGAATAAAAAAGGACCTGCTACAGCTTAAAGAATTGAAGGAGTCAATCCTGGAACTTAAAGATGCAATAGAAGGTATCAGTAACAGATTAGACTATGGAGAAGAATCTTAGGGCTAGAGGATAAAGCTCTTGAGTTAACACAGTTAGTTAAAGAGGTAGAAAAGAGAGGGTCAGTGAAGCCGGCCACGGCGGGAGGAGGGGGTGCACGTGCGCGCTGGCCCGGCTTGGCCTGTTCTGTCCCAATCATTGTAAACAGGCGGAGGCTGGGCGGGAGGGGATGGGGCGCCCGCGGCCGGCCTGGGGCGCAGCGCAGGAGACGGCTGCTCTGGCGGTGTGAACGTAGGGAGGCAGTGGCTGCGGCGGAGGCACAGGTGTAATGGATAGGTAACAGAGAAGATCTTGTCAGGGCATCAGCATGACCGAGTGCTTCCTGCCCCCCACCAGCAGCCCCAGTGAACACCGCAGGGTGGAGCATAGCAGCGGGCTCACCC
>CAUYRH010116337.1:0-10503 GCA_963574655.1 Perodicticus potto
CCATGGGTGGCCTCATTCCAGGAGCAGGTCCCACTGGCATCATCCCAGGAGGAGGAGGACCCATCATCGGCATCATGGGAGGGCCCCACATATGGGGTGCCGGCATCATTCCAGGATGAGGAGGACCCGGAAGATTGGCGGGAGGTGGAATCATCTACCCTGCAGGAGAAGGAACAGAGAATGGAGTAGGAGGTATTTTTCCTCGTTGAAATGCAGCTGTTGTTTTGTCAATCAGGCTCTGGGCCTGCTCTTCCATCCATTTCTGATAGTCCCTTACATTCTCTTTGTGCTTCCTCTCACTGCAGTGTGTCTTTCTCACAGATGGAGAGTCATGGGTGAGATATGTATCACAGTAGTCACAATAAAACTTGGGCATATTCCCTCCTGGCTGTTGGCGACTCCTTTCTAATGTGAATTTTAAAAACAAGCCTCCATACCAGTGTGGGAGGAAAGAACGGTAGAGCAGGGGAAGGAAGTCTGCTCTATTGGTAATAACGCTCCAAGTTCATCCCATCATGGATTTCACAGTCCCCTAGAGACACGTGGTCCTTAAAAATCATGTACCACTTCATAAAGACAATCTTGTTCCAACGGATGCCAGTCTGGGTTGCAATCAGCTTCTTAAGGTCCCCAGTGGCATCATCCATGCTGCATTTAACACAGACCTTCCCCAGACAGGCATTGCAAACAACCTTGATCATCTTGGCTGGAGCGCCAAACTCAAACTTCCAACCTGCAGATGCCACAACTTCCAGCCTCAAGCGCTCTGATGAAGGAGATTTTAAAAACCATGAGAGATTCTTTTGCAATCTCCATGCATTTGAAATCCACTGGAAGGCACATCCAATCTCTACTTCAGACTTTCAGAGCAACACCTAAAAGATAAGTTTTTAAAGCATTAAATTTTGGGACAATTTTATCCTCACTGTGATTTTTTTAATTTGCCAATATAAAATGACCATCTCTGTATTATCCAATTTTTCTTACCTTACATTCTCATTGTTACTTTCTTTTGCTTTGTATTTATTTGATATCTCTTTTCACATAATTAAATTTTCAATTCTCTTGGTTATTTTATTTGTCATACTATTTTTTTCCTTTTAAAAAGAAAGGTTAAAATATTTTAGTCAAATTTTAACTATTTAAATTCACCTTTATTACTGATATATGATGTTGTGTCCTATTGTAAATAATAAAAATAAATATCATTTAAGCTTTGATTGTGAACCAGACAGTACTAAATACTTTTTGAATGCTATCTTATTAATCCTCAAAAATTAGCCTTTGGTTAGGTTTATCATAACACACATTTTACAGTAAGAAAATAGACATAGGGAGCTGGCATTTTATATCTTTATTTTCCTAGTTATCTGCTTTATTCTTGTCTTCTCTTTCTTGTAAATTGACTACTTTTAATGACTTTGTACCTCTAATAACTAGGAAGGTGTGTATTTTGTTTATGATTTTCTTAAAAGTTTTTTTCAATTTTAAAACATGTACTTGAACCAGTATTCATCCGATGACTATTGCCAACCAAGACAGTTTCTGCTGATGCTTCTTTATATAAAATTAGCAAATTAGCAGCCTTTTATTTCTCGCCCTTCTTCTCAGTCTGATCTTTAACTTTGGTTACAAAAATTTGGGACTTTAGAAGGAAGGAAGGAAGTGTGTGTTGGGAGGTGAGACTAGAGACTGTTTTCTTTTTGAGGACTATTTTTAAAATATGTGCTGAATAGGTTTTTTTTGGTGATATTTTCAGTAAATATTATAACTTAGAAAATGTATCTAAATGTTCTTTACTTTATATGTCACCATTTCCATATTCGGTTTGTGTTTTTTTCTTTTACTTCCCCCCACCCAAAAATGGCATGGACGTGAACTACTTTCTAAAGCTTTGACTATTTACTTTTACCTTTACAGATGAGTGAGAACTTGTTTAGTCTAGATTCCTCGGTTGCAACCTTTCTTCCTTAAATCTCTGTAAATGTTACCCTTGTTTATATCTGATGTACATTGCTATGAAAAAGTCCGAGACAGAGATTATTTTTATGAAACGGTGTGTATATTGACTTTGCTGTTGGAATATTTAGGGAGTGGGCTGTTGTTTTAAGATTTACAAATTTTACAAGGTCATGTCAGTATTTATCTATGTTTTTATTCATGTGAAAATAGGTAAAGTATTTTGATTCACAGATTTAAGTTATTCAGGTGAAAACATGTTCTTTTATTTTAGCTTTGATTAGTCTTTGTTATATCAAAACACATATACACAACACACATGCTCATGGAAATGAATTAATCAATCCTTTTATTTTTATTGTCTCTGGATTTCGAGTTTTTTCCTCCCTTCAAAGTTTTGTTTTATAAGCACTATGTGGCTTCAGTTTTACATTTAAATCTGATCTTTCAGAATTTCTTCTTATGTATGATATGAAATATGAGTCCGATTTTACACTCTTACAAATGAATCCAGTTGTTCTAACACCATTTACAAGGAAGATCATTATTTTACTAATAATTAATGGAAGTGTTATGGGGTGAGATAAGGACCACCAACTCAAATGAGAATTTCAAACAGGAATCTTTTATTAACTGCAGGGCTGTCTCAGCAAAGTCTAAAGCAGACTAAGTGAGAGAGCATTGAGGGGTCTGAAGTTGGGGATTTTCTAGTCTGAAAGTTGGCAAAAGGCCAAATAGGTGGGCTGAAAGTTAGCAATTAGAAGCAAAAAGGAAGTTGGCAAAAGAAGCAAAAAGCAAGCGCGGGGTCACGATGACCCCTTTTACAGAAGTGAACCTTGCAAATGAGTGGTTTAGTTGATAGGTAACACAAAGGGCAGTTAGATAACAATAAGGTAACATAATGCAGATCTAGCAACTAATGGATGAGTAAAACAATTTGTCTCAGCACTTAGCTCGTTAACTTATTATGACAGTACTTGGCCCATGCGTTCTTATCTTGTCCTGTCCTGGCCTGATCTGGATTGATCTAAGAGTAATGGTACCTGTCATCATTTCAGAGTTATGGTATTCTCATCTTTTTTGTCCTTTCATCTTTTATCCTACACAGCCCCCTGGTGCACGTTGGTGGTGGGTGATATCCATCTTATGGGGGTGATGAGGCTGCTGGCACCCATCTCACAAGTTCATAAATTCTCAAATGACAGTTTGTATATGACAAAGTATACACCCATTCTTTATCATATAAAAATTTTCCATATGCACATACTTTCTGTTCTGTTCCATTGGTCTATCTACTAATGGAACATTTCCAGAGTAGTTTAAACACAGGAGCTTGGTGAATTTTATTTTTTTAATTCTTTTTTTAATTTCAGATTAATATGAAGTACAAATGATTAGGTTACACTGTGTTTGTGTTTCTAAGGTAAAGTTCCAGTTGTGGTTGAGCCCTTCTTCACCCAGGGGGTGTGCTATATAGCCTCACATTGTGCCTATTAGGTGAAAGTTTACCAATCCCCCACCCGGTACCCCCTTCTGCTTTTCTGCTTCCTCCTCCCACCCACTTGAATATAATTGTGTTTTTTCCTGACATGGGCATGTAGTTGTTGATCTGATGGTTATATATTAATATCCAGGCCATTAGATACTAGGGTACGTGCCCTATCCTATTTATCTTCCTTCTCAGGGTTTTCTTTGCAATTATTATTATTATTAAAACAAGGCTTCACTCTATTGCCCAGGCTAAAGGGCAATAGCATGATCACAGCTCACTGCAACCTTGAACTCCTGGCCTCAATTGATCCTCCTGCTTCAGCCTCCTAAAGCACTGGGATCACAGGTGTGAGCTACTGTGGTTGGCCTATCTTTCTATTTTATATGAATTGCATATTAGAATTAAAGTCTACCTCAGAGGAGAGAACAAACTTGTTGATATGATTTTTGTGATTTTTTTATTAAGTTTATTCATTGAGTTAGGGGAAATTGACAGGTTTATTATGTTGGGTAGTTCTATTCATGAACAAACAGCATTTCCTTATTGTTCAAGTTAATCATGGGTCTTTCAAGAATGTTTTAAAGTCTTCCTCATTTGTGTTTGTTGTTTGGGGGGCCTGGAGGAGGGTTTGTTTGTTTTTGCCTGTCTCTCATTTATTTCTAACTGTTGCTTTGTAAGTAGGGTATACTTTTTCATTGTCTTCTAGTTGTAGAGATGGCCAAAGTGCCTTCTGGTGTATAACGTTGTTCCCTGTCCTTCCTATAGCGTCTCAGTTTTGCTACCTTTTCACTTCACCAGCATCCCTGGTGAAGTTACCTGCCTCTTTCCTGGAAGACTTATAGCCTGGGTCCTATTAAACACCACACCACTTCCTCTCAATTCCACGGTAGCAGGTGGGTCCTGCAGCCTCAGAGCCATCCATTCTCAATATCTTCTGGTTCTGGACAGCTCTTCTTTTCCTGGGGGGTGCCTTCTCTTCCCTCCCACTATGTTCCCTGCTGCAGTCTCACTTCCTCCATCCAGTCCTGCCCATCTCTCTTCAGTCTAGGGCCTGAAAGTGATGACTGGTTTAGGATGGTCTCCTGGTAACACTTAAGAGTTTATGCCATTCTTTGTCTCCTAGTTTTGCTGTAAGTGAGGGTTGTGGATGATAGTTTTTGTTAACTTCATAGATCCATATGCTTTTGAATGACATGTGGAGAGATTCCAATTTAGGCAGCTGCTATTGCAGGGGTGGGGGCGGGAGTGTTACCCTCTGCTGCCCAGTTTGGAAAGCAGACCATAACACTGTGCCCTTGTCATCATGGCAGCAAATTATATAACTGCTATATCATTACTAAACAAGGAGAGACCATTAAGCCGCAAGTAATTTTGTTAACAACTAGGTTAGAAATTAGGGGTTTGTTTTATGCAACTTTTTAAAAAATTTAAGTTCTCATTGCAAACTCAGTCCTATGAGAACCAAGAGTGTCTCCTTCCACTTACCCCACCTCCCACCCCAACACTTCTGAACTAATTGATAGTAAGCTTTACATTACCATTGAAAATTCACTAAGGGAGTGAGTCTACAGCCTATTTGAAACTATGAATGTATTTGTGAGTTAAATAACTCATTTGGACAGCTCTCATTGAAATTAGTGTGGTACATGTCATTGGTTGGTGACTCTGGCTGTGAAGTTTACAAAAATAGCTGGTAATAGACGGACATGTGTGCAATAAGATAAGACATGCATCGAACATTCTTTTCGACAAATAAGATTTTGATTTTGAATCATCACTAAAAATGTTATTATTCAAATCACAGTTAATATTTTTTTAATTGACTCACTATTTTTGTTTTAAAATTAATAAATCCAAAGATTCTTGTATCTACCATAATAGATCCTCCTGGCTCTCCAGAATTCCTTTAATTAGCAATGTCATATTGTAAATGTGTCTTTCTCTCCTACCTCTTGTACCCATAGGCATGTAATCTCCTGATATACAATTTTTATTTGCATTTTTTGTATGTAGACTGAATATAGACACAGACTGTCTCCTCAGCCTGTCTGTGGACCCCTGGAGCTTAGCGCCCCTTCTTGTCACTGCTGCTGTCTCCCCTCACAGTTGACCCCACCTGGAGGAGGCGGAAAAACCTTTGCCTTGCTTCCCAGGGCCAATTCTTCTTTGGCCCTCTTTCTCCAGTCCTCCTCTCCTCCACATCCCTCCTGCCATCAGCTTGCTGCCCTCCAGTGGGGCCAGAGTTTGAGGTTAGTACAAACTACCACAAACAAGTCATTCAAGTTCAATACCAAATATGTCTCCCAAGTTTTTCTAATTCAAGGTCCAGTGTTTTTCTGAAAGGAATGAATATTCAGATAACTAATTTCAATCTCATCCATTCCATTTAGTATGACATATACTTTCTCTAATGTCTAGTGCAACATGCTCTCTCTAAATATACTCACAGCTGCCAATTTTCCTGTGCATCTTAATAACTATAACTGGAAATGTCTCCTTTAATATAATTCTCAAATTAATATTCATTCACCACTCTAGATGAGAAAGTTATCCTTAATCTCCACAAATTGAAGTCATACTCCTGCACCAAGTATCTGGCAAGGATAGGTGTTCATTCACTCCTCAGGGAGAAATAATACATTCCAAGTTCTTCCACCCCAGCTTTATTTATAGGTCAACTTACCATACTCCTTAAATCACCAGGGATAGCCATTTTCATGGTTCATACTGTTCAGAGATTCATGAAAATAAAAGAATAGGCTGTCAAATTTGTATTCAGTATTTCTTCTCAGAAAGACTACATCTAATTAGTATAAAATTTATACTGTGGTTAATGGCTCAATTGTCAAGTATATTTATTTTGTGAAATAATTAAGACCAATTCATTGATTCACAAGGAAATAGAATTCAGTTTAACAAGAGAAAGGAATTTCGAATACCCAAAGGTCCAGGATGTAAAGTAAGTTGGTGTGGGATTGGTGAGGGTCATCAGAGGTCAGAGGGTCTGTGGGGCTTCAGTGGACTCCAGCACAGCACGAGGAATGGTGAACTAGATTCACTCCCACGTCCCTTCCTACTCTGACAACCAAGTCTCCAAGATAACCACGCATACCACAAAAGCTATGTAACATTTAAGACAAACAAAACAAAAAAGACCAATTTCAAAGGTGTCCTCAGATGACTCACGTTGAAGAACCTAAGTCTTGCATAAACACTTCCCTGTTGCTCACTTGGTTTTATTATTACACTTAGATTTATTATTCTTGCAGGGCCTTGTTCCTCTTTCCACTGGGCTCATCAAAGTCTTTCTCATCATTTGAACCTATGAACAAGAAGAGTGTAAACATCTTGCTCATTTCTTTTTCTAATACTGTCTCAGATGGAATGGGAGGCTGATGGAGGTGATGGTAGATTTATGAGAAATATACTTTTATGATATGTTCATAAAATGCCTTGAGAACAAGGTAAAAGGAAAATGAATGGATGTCTACTGCCTCTTTTTCCCCATCTTCACTATTCCTATATTTCTCTCTCTTTTTTCTTTTGACATTTTTTGCCTTTGTAAAAGTCTATAAGAGTTAATTAATAACATAAAGAACCAGTTTCCACCTCCTAAGGGAGCCAACACACTAAGGTGAAATATATATATATACAAGTACATAGAAGTTTTATGCTCCAAAGAGTAGAATAAAATAAAAACACATATAAATTTAGAGTAGGAATAGAAAGCATTACTAAAAGGGAAGACGTCTCCAGCCCCCTATTTGTCAAGAGATAACTATATGGCTTTGAAAGACACTTTCTGGGGTATAGTTTCCTCATTTGTTAGAAAAGCCCTAAGAATCTTCCATTTTTAACATGCAATGATTTTGATTTTGTGATTTTTATGAGTTCCAGTGATTTTTGTGGAGAGAAGATGTATAAATGTCCAGGAAGCCAGTAATCTTTGGAGGTTGCTCTGGGGGTCTTGATGCCTCACAAAATACCCTCGATGGCTACAATCAGACAAGGCACCCAGCATTGCCACTCTCTTCTAGTGTGGGATGCCTGAGATTTTATGCCTCAAATCTATTTCATCATTTGGGTTTTTTTGTTTATGTTGTTTTGTTTTTGTTCTTGTTTTTTGCCAGCCTTTTTCTTCTGTGGAGGCAGATAGAGATGTAGCAACAAGGTGATGGTATCTTATTTACAGATTTTGGTTTTTCTTTCTTAGAAACTGGTGAAGGCTCTCAGGTAAAGGGAATGACTTTGGACTCCTCCTTGCACTTCTGACATATAAAGAGTTTAGAAATTGCCATTCCATTTTTCTCAGAAAATCAAAGACATTTAGGCATGACAGAATTGAGGTTTCAGACAATATAGCCTCGATATGCTTACCCCAAAATCTAGAGAAACATAGCCTAGATGTTACCTGGATCAGAAGCCACCAGAGGCATAAACTGATAGGAACAGTCAAGTAGTAATATTTCTCTCAGCCATGAGTATGGACTAGTATGAAATGAGAAACTCCTGGGGGCCACAGTCTGAAGGGGTGCCCACACCATCATTGGCTTTACCTCCAAGAAACTCACAGGTTCTCAAGATGAGAGCTGAAAGATTCTTTCATGGCTCTCATATGGGGTGGGAGAGTAATTTCTGTGAAATGCATCCATAACAAAGGCCTAGGCTTTATGAGAAAAGTCTTTTCCAGAGATGTATCCCAGCTCAAGGAAGGGTGTTCCTCCCCCTACAGCTCCTTCTAAACTTCCTCTCTAATAGGCAATAAAAAACACACAGTCAACAAGGATTATGGCTTCAAGGAGACAGATTGAAAAGGCTGCAGCTAGGAAAGGAAATAGGAGGAGAGGGATGGGAGAATACCAGTGGAGGAAGTCTCGTGATGGCCATAGCCCCAAGACACAGACACATTAGAAAACTGAGATTTATTCATAAGATTTTAAGGTGTACCTCCTCCCCTGCACCTAACCATTACATCACCAGGAATCCAGTATAATTACAGGAGAGTACAGTTGGAGGAGCTAACAAGGATTCTCCCAGGGAGGAGTATTTAGGGAAGCCTAATCTCAAGAGATGAGATAAAACAAAAATACTAGAGAAATTTAAAACCTCTGGTACCTACAACTACAGCTAATGCTAAACACGAAGAAACTCCTGGCCAGATGGCTATAAAATCTCACATTCCTACACTAAAGGCCTATTTACCTTAGTTTCTATTACCCAATATTACATGTCTGGTTTTCAACCAAAAATCACAAGGCAAGCCAAAATATGAGAAAAAAGAAAAACCTGAAGAGATAAAGTAAGTTTAAGAACTAGACTCAGACAGAGAGTCATGTTGGAATTATTAAGGAATTTATTTACGCTGGGCATGGTGGCACACACCTATAATCCTAACACTCTGGGAGGCTAAGTTGGATAGATCACCTGAGCTCAGGAGTTCGAGACCAGCCTGAGCAAGAGTGAGATCCCATAAAAATAGACAGGCGTTGTGGCAGGAGCCTATAGACCCAGGTATTTGGGAGGCTAAGGCAAGAGGATCCCTTGAGGCCAAGAGTTTGAAGTTGCTATGGACTATAATGCCACATCACTCTACCCAGGGCAACAAAGGGAGACTCTGTTTAAAAGAAATACATTTATTTGTTTATTTAGAGACAAGATCTCACTCTCTTGTCCAGGCTAGGGTGCAGTGTCATCATTGCAGGTTACTTCAACCTCAACTTCCTGGGCTCAAGTGATTCTTCTGCCTCAGCCCAAGTAGCAGGGACTACAAGTACACACCACCATACTCAACTAATTCTTCTATGTTTTGTAGAGATGGAGTCTCACTATGTTTCCCAGGATGGTCTCAAACTCCCAGATTAAAGTGATCCTCCCCACCTCAGCCTCCCAAAGTGCTAGGATTATGGGTAGGGGCCACCATGCCCAGCCAAGAAATTTAGAAGAACTATTATTAATATATTATGAGTATTAATTGAAAAAGTAGACAACATGAAAGAACAGATAGATATTGCAAGAAGGGAGATGGAGACTCTGTGAAAGTATCAAAAGGAAATGCTTTATATAAGTGAAGAGCAGATGAGGTCTTATGGAATATGGTGTATGAGGAAGCATTTTCTAACTGCTACGTTCTCTAAATATGAAGAGTTGGGGGGGGCGGAGCAAGATGGCTGACTGGAAGCAGCTTCCTAAAAAGGCTCCCATCCAAAAGGGAAGATAACCTCTTGAAACTGCACAATTAAGCTGAATACTGGGAACCCAGCTGAGAGAGAGAAGTGATTTCTGCGGACAACCTCTGCTGAGACTGGCTGTGACCCCAAGAAAGCATGCTTCAGGTACAAAATTCATCTGAAAGGAAGAGTGCCCATTCCCTCCCCCAAGAAACCTCTGAGTTTCTTGCTTTTCTGTTTCCTTTCTTTTTTTATTCTCTTCTTTTGTTCCTACGAGTTTTCTACAGACAGGCGGTGAACTGTGGACCTCTTGTCTCACCCCATGGAAGAGTGCTGTGGGAAGTGAGGAGTGCTTCCCCTGAGCACCCCGGTGTGACTCTGAAAACTCCATTGCTAGGTAGAAAAACTGAACTAAAGTTTCCCTCACCATTCTAAACTTACTGCATCCCCTTCCCCCTTACCTGATGAACTAGAAGCCTAACCCCCCCCCACCGCTGAGACTGAGAGAGGAGGTCCCTAAGCAGCTCTCCCACCCTTACCAGCCTGAACAAGCGCTCCACCGGGAATAGACTATGGGCGGGGCTGTGGTGAGGCTCCCTCCCTTCCAGCCAGTGAAGCCGCAGGTGAGTGACTGATCCCTCGCCCTGTGCTTGCCGGGCTCCCACAGGTCAGCGGTCGGCTGGAAACTCTGCCGGCGACCGCCAGGCCTCTCCAGATCAGTCCCCAGCCAGGAATTACCCCGGCAACTACACAAACCTCTGCCTGTCACCCGCGGGGCTCCAGCAGTTCCCCCCCTGGTGAGTGAATCCCCTGGCAACAGGTCAGCTCCGTGCCTGTGCTTGCACAGCTTTCGTGGGCCTGCCTTCTGCCAGGAACTCTGCTTGC
>CAUYRH010116339.1:0-13536 GCA_963574655.1 Perodicticus potto
ATACAAATGTCTTCATACAATAACTAAGAAAATGCCATGAAGGCTATGTTAAACAGTTTGATGAAAACATTTCAGATTGTATATGAAACAAGCACATTGTACCCCTTGATTGCACTAATGTACGCAGCTATGATTTAATAATAAAAATAAATAAATAAATAAAAAGAAAGAAAGAAAGAGAAAGAAGGGAGGAAGAAAAGGAGGGAAGGAAGGAAGGAAGGAAGGAGAAAGAAAGAAAGAGAGAGAAAGTGGATCAGGCAGATTGGTGATTGCCGGGGGCTGGAAGAGAGAATAAGAAGTAACTGCTTCATGGGTACAGAGTCTTATTTAGGGGCAATGAAAATGTTTTGGATCTAGATAGAGGTGATGGTTGCACAACATTGTGGATGATTAAATCCCATTGAATTATTCACTTTAAAATAGTTACGTTTATATTATGAGAATTTTGCCTAAATTTTTAAAACAGTGGATGAGGAGGAGATTGAAAGGGAATTAGGAAAAAGGAAAATTGTTTCACGTGTTACAATGATGGGACTATTGGTGAATTCATTTTGACTTCTGAAAAACTCGTTCAAACACAGTTTGAGCAATGTGTTTAAGAAAAACCTATCAAGTAGAAACTCTATCACAAAAGACTGAGTGGAGTGATAATCAACTAGTACAGCAAAACCTTTTACCTTTTCTTAAGACTCGTGGGGCAAGAATTTACCAAGAGAAAAATTATCAGGAAAGAAAAAGTGAGGATATTGCTTGTCACTTTTTAATACATATTATGCGTCATATGTTAAATGAATATAAGAGATGATCACAGTATGTCCTCACCAAACAATCAAGTAGATATATATTTAGTATCCATGGTGTTCTCAGCATGATCTTGGGCCCCGAAACGAGGTTGGAGATGGCCCTTGACCTTGTGGGCTGAATTGTGTGATGCTGACTATGAGTCAATGAAGTCCGAGAAGAGAAGTCAGAAAGAGAACGGGGACGCATCATCTGGACTTCGAGGAATGAGCAGGGTTTGGACAGGCAGAAGGGAGAGAAGGGTCCTTCTAGGTATTAGGGGACTGGGATGGGGGACAGGACCGCTGGTACTTTTGACAAGGGGAACAGAAAGGAGAGCCAGGAGGTGTGTGATGAGTGAGTGAAACGAAGCTTCCCATGAGAGAGAGAAACAGTGCCGAGCTCGGCTTCTGAAGTGAGAACAAGAGCCCTGTTTTCAGAAATTTACTCTGCCAAAATGACAGTAGGCTCTGGATCCTCTGCTTTTTTAGCCAGAGGACCAAGACAGGCCACAATATAGCCAGAGCCCCCAGCCCTGACATGATTACAGTAGCAGCAGGGAGCAATTTTGGAAACGCTGTTCTTTCATTGGTTTATAGAGTTCCTCATCCCCAAAGGGAACACTTTTGGAGAATAACAGTATGTCTGGTTCAAGATGGAGGAATGAGCACATGCATCCGTTCCTTTGCTTCATTCCAAAGCTTCATTAAAGTAATAGTAAAGGGATTTTTAAAAGGCATTCACCGGCAAGTGCAAAGAGAGCAGGAAAGGAGAAAATAGCCCAGAGCTTTGGAAGCTGGAAAACAGAAGGTTGCGTGATGACTAACTTAGAGCAGGGCTGAGAAAGCTGGATCTGAAGCCGGCCTGGGGGCTAGCAAGAAATTGCTCGAATTGCATCGCCAAATCCCTCCTCCCCTTCCAAAGACTGAGAAGGGCAACAGGCACTTCGGGAAGTGAAGGAGATCCAGGACTGAAAAATGGGAAAGTCTATTTCAGCAGCCATCAGATATCCAGATGCCATGGCCTGCTCTGGGCACCTGGAGGACTGTCCCTTCATCCTCATGCCCCCTCCCTGAGAAAAGACTGGACTTTTAATGTCTGGAGAGGGTCTTGGGATAGAGATACTAGGGGTAGTTGAGGGTAGGATGCCCAAATGAAAACAGGGAGAATAGGTGTAAATTCTCATACTGCATATTATGCCCCAGCCAATCTCTCTTGCCCACTTAACTCCTAGAAACTTGACATTCAAGCTTAGACCTTCGCTAAAGGAGATTGAATACTGATAGAGATTTTTCCAGTGAAAACACTTGACCAGATCAGCTGTGGTTATCAAACTTGAGGCTGCATTAAAAGCCCCTAGACAATTTGTTTGTTTGTTTGTTTGTTTGTTTGTTTTGAGACAGAGCCTCAAGCTGTCACCCTGGATAGAGTGCCATGGCATCACAGCTCACAGCATCCTCCAATTCCTGGGCTGAAGCAAGTCTCCTGCCTCTGCCTCCCAAGCAGCTGGGACTGCAGGCGCCCGCCCCAACGCCCGGCCATTTTTTGGTTGCAGCCGTCATTGTTGTTTGGCGGGCCCAGGCTGGATTTGAACCCGCCAGCTCAGCTGTACGTGGCTGGCGCCTTAGCCCACTGAACCACAGGCGCCGAGCCGAAAAGCCCCTAGATAATTTGTTAAAAAACACAAACTGGGCTCAGCTCCCATAGCACAGTGGTTACAGTGCCAGCGACATACACAGAGGCTGGTGGGTTCCAACCCGGTCCAGGCCAGCTAAACACCAATGACAAATACAACAAAAAAATAGCCAGGCGTTGTGGTGGGCCCCTGCAGTCCCAGCTACTTGGGAGGTTGAGGAAAGAAAATCGCTTAAGCCCAAGAGCTGGAGGTTGCTGTGAGCTGTGACCCCACAGCACTCTACGAGGGCAACATAATGAGACTTTGTCTCAAAAAAAAAACGACAAAAAATAGAAAAATAAAAACAACGCACCAACTACCGGGCCCTTAGTTTCTAATCCAGGAAATCTGGAGTAGGACCAGAGAATGTGCGTTTCTTACTCATTCCCAGTTGATGCTGATGTTTCCAATCCAGGGACCACACTTTGAAAAGCTCTGCCCTGCCACGAAGTCTGCAGTTGGAAGCCTCATTCACACACATAGCTTCTCTTCAACTTCCAAGTGCCCTGTTGTCAAGTGTGGACAGATAACTAGGGATCACCAGACTTCTAAGGAAAACCTCTAACATGAATGACCAAGACTCAAACAAAAAGATAAAGAAACCTAGAGAAAATAGAGATTGTGCTGGGAAATATAGACTTCACGTGTGCATGTGTACAGATACACAAACACACACACTTACCTAACTGTAATGTCCCACAAGAGACATTATTTTAATAGCAATAAAAAGCAGCATTCAGGGAATAAAAAGGAACTTTCAGAGAATAAAAATTGAGCTATTAGAAATTTAAAGCACGACAGCAGAAATGAAAAATTAAGTACTAGGATTGGAATATAAAGGTGGGAACATTTCCCAGAAAAATAGAAAAACGAAAAAGAGATAAGAAATAGGAGCGTTTTTAAAAGAAATGATTAGTCCAAATAAAAGTTTTAGGGAGAACAGAAAAACAGAGGGAAAGAAAACATCAAAGAACTAATTCAGGAAAATTTCTTATACCTGAAGGACACAAGTTTATAGATTTGAAAAGACCAGTGAGTATCTAATACAATGGATAAAAACAGACCCATATAGGTGTATGTCATCATGAACTTTCAGGACACTGGGGACAAAGATCCCCAAAGCATGTATATGTGTGTGTGTGTGTGTGTGTGTCCATAAAGTTCATGTGCAATTTAAAATACTGTATATGTGTATATATACACACACACATATTGTATACATAAGTTCAAGAATCCGAATGGCTTTGGACTTCTCAACGGCAACATTAATTTGGGAGGAAATGGAAAAATGCCTTTAAAATTCTAAAAGAAAATGATTCAACTTAGAATTCTATATCCAGCCAAACTATCAGTTGAGCGTAGAAAAATGCTTCTCTGGCATGCAAGTCCCCCCCCTCAAATGGCTTCCCATGCATGCTTTCTCAGAAAGCTACTGGGAAAGATGAGCTATCAAAATGTTAGGAAAAATCAGAAAGGAGGAAAACATGGGCTCCAGGAAATTGGGGATGCCACCCAAGATAGAGTCAGAGGACATCTCCACAAGGAGGAAGGGACACCCCAGAATGGCCACTGTACTGCAATCACAGGAAGCAACCAGCTCAGCTGGAGCTATTTAGAAGCCTCCTAGTAAGGTGTCTCCAAGAAGAGGAGTTGGTGTGTCAGGATGCAGTAAGATGAGTTCAGTTAAGCTGGGAGAGAATCTGGGCTACAGAGAACTTCTCAAACCCGGAAGCAGATAGAAAATGGTAATAGAACTCAGTAACTATACGCTGGCCTGAATTCAGATTTTCCATGCAAAGATGAAAAGGCCTGGCTCCCGCCTCTGCCTTCCTCCACCAGCAGCCACATCCCCATGCATATTCGGGAAGACAAAAATATCTAGGCCAATTTTACCATACTAAAAAAAGGGAAAAGAATCATCCAATTTCCAACTCCTCCATCATCATTTCAAATGGTGTCAGAGTCTCCCCAGTGTGAAATTCCATGTGTCCAAATCTGGACGCGGTCATGTATAGAAGGGAAACTGGTGATTGACAATGTTCATTGTTTTATTGAGCAAGAAGTTTCTGGGGTATAATTAGATGTTACAGATTCCGTTTTCATTTTTTACAGGGAAGCATTTTGCCATCACACCCTAGTGTGGCATGATATACTTTCTGGCCAGGGATTTTTCACTCCTATTGTATCTTCTTCAGTGGTTCATTTGCAATTGAAATGACAGCAAAATGGAGAGCAAGTGGTACAACCATTTTCTCCCTATCCCTATCTCAGGGCTGCAGTGCAGAGAAGTGTTTGTCACCTTACACATTTCCCTTCAGTGGAATTTGCCGCCTTTAGTGATTTGCTTTACATATGGCAATCCTATTCAACAACTTTCATGGCATAAAATGTAGGACTCTTCAGGATTGGAAAAGATCTTAACAGGGTAAAATAAATAACAAGCCCTGCCTATGGTCCAACAAACAAAACTGCACAAAATAATCCATCCCATCACTCCACAGTATAATCAAGAGTCCTCCAAAGGACACCAGAGCTTTTTGTCCCAGGCTTTGGCGTCACCCTGCTTCCTGCCACTCACCATGCACCCAGCACCCATGGTGAACAGCTGCCCCAACACCCACTGTGAGTGCCTTCTGTAAGTCTGAAACATCCTCGCCAACTTCCTTGCCATGTCCAACAAATGTCTTCTATCCAGACCAGGGTTCACTTTCTGACGGATCCCATTCCCAGGCAACAGGCCTCCAGCCCTGTTTGCCGCAAGGTACTCACTTACAGAAACACCCTTCTCCCGGCGTCCCCAAACTATTCACTGTTCATCTCCTCTTGGATTGTGGCCAAGGGAGGATGGCGAATGTAGATTATTCCTCTTGGAAGCCGTGTACCTAGCACAGAATCTGGCATGGAACAGTAGTTAATAAATACTTGTTGAATGAATGAATGACTAAAATGAATGCATGAATGAATATGACCTAGGGGCTCTAGTAAAAATGCCACACGAATTTATTATGTTTCGTGACTGCCAAAAAATGCTAATACCAAAGGTTTTGGCTATCCACAGAGGTTCATTGACAACTTTACGATTTTCATTTTTCTCTTATTTTTTAGGATTAAAAATTACACATGAAGTTGTAATGTAAATATTGAGATTAATTCCTTTTTATTTGTAGATTAAAGTCAATGTGAATAGTCTCCATTTATGTTTGCCATGCGGATTGCCACCAATAAATGTCCTTATCTGGGCCATACAACAGTGAGTCGTGGTCACGGGTGGCACCTGTGTGACGCCAAGAGAAAAGCTGGAAGCCCCCTCCCTTCTCCACCGTCAGCATATTGTGATGCATTGCAGCTTACAGGTGCCTAGTGATGTGGATTTACTGATCATATGACCTAGTTTTAACTCCCAAATGAGCCATAGGGCTTTAAAACATTCCTGAAAAGAAACCATGTGTTAAAAATAATGCTAATAATACAAGCACTCCTGAACAAGATGGAGGCAGAGCAGATGTTTTGTATAGTATAAGCTCTTTGTCAACCACATTATGGGGTGAAAAACACCCATAATCTAATCAGATCTGAGATGAAGTCGGCCCTCAAATTGAAAAAAATCAAGAGACAATTTGAAACATGAGCTTCTAATCACTGCCATTTTAATGACAAGTCTGGCCTTGAGTGAACATCATATATGGGACTATCTGGTGAATGACAGAAGCCTCCAGAACAGAGTCCTTAACCATAAATAAATACATTGGATTACAAAGGAAAGCAATGACATCGAAATCATTAGCAAATTATTAAAACTAATTTGTAATGTAGAAATTTATGTGCTTCTTAATAAAATCATTAAATAACAAGATCCTGTAGCAGTCTAATAACCACAATCATTTCATGGTGCTGATGAGCATAAATAATGTTTCAAGACGTCTGCAAAAATGGGAATGTGATTCCCACTGGGGACAAAGTCACAGGTACTGTTAATACTACAGTGGTTTGTTGCCTACATTCATAATTGAAGGAAATGCTGTATTTCAGTTAGAGGCTAAGTGAAAAGGAAGATGTCACTTTTCCTCCAAATCACAGACCCTGTGACTTCTCTCCTTGAAACTCAGCTTAAAAATCCCTGGTCTAGGCTCAGCTCCTGTAGCTCAAGTAGCTAAGGCACCAGCCACATACACCAGAGCTGGTGGGTTCGAATCCATCCTGGGCCTGCCAAACAACAATGACAGCTATAACCAAAAAATGGCCAGGTGTTGTGGTGGGTGCCTGTAGTCCCAGCTACTTGGGAGGCTGAGGCAAGAGAATCGCTTGAGCCTAGAAGTTGGAGGTTGCTGTGAGCTGTGATGCTACAGCACTCTACTCAGGGCGACAGCTTGAAGCTCTGTCTCAAAAAACAAAAACAAAAAAACACCTGGTCTAGAGCAAAGAGAGGGCTAATGGTCCTGTCCCTTATAACCTCACTACCAGGTGTTCTGTTAAAAATCACTTTTTAAAAGCTCATAGCCTGCCTCCAACTGAATCAGAAATCACACATAACAACATTTATTACAAGCAGGCACAAAAACAGTTATGCAATCTGCTCTTGTAACTCAGTGAAGTTTCAAGTCTCTGCCCCTAGGCATGCCAACAAGTACCTTCCATGAAAGGTACACAGAACATACATGTGACAATATTTAAGAGGCAGGATTCAACTAACCCTCCAGTTAGAACAGGCACAATGTCCTCTGTTGAGTGGCAGGCCACAGGTGTAAACAAATCTGTGGCCTTGGGCACCACAACCCAGGGCATTTGGCCTGCCACATTCTTAGACTCCAGTCAGGCAATGGCAGAGGTGTTGGTAGTGTTTCTAGTTAGTCTCCATGTCTTATTACTCTTTTTATCATGATAATTTATTTCTAACATTCTTTATGCCAATTGGTGAACGCTCTGTTAAATGTGAATTTAGATGGCTAAGGCGTTGTGGTAGCGATCATTGGAGTGTGGGTTTCTGATTTGGGCTTTCAGATGCCCATTAAGCAGTCTTCATTTGGGTATTTCGAATATTAACCCACCTCTTCTACAATGTAGACTAAAGAAATACACACACATATGTCACACTATCTATACCAAAATACTTGGTTATTTGTTGTGTCCCTCCCAAATTCCTATGTTAAATCCCTCACCCCCAGGTGTGACTGTATTTGGAGACAGGGCCTTTAGGGAGACATAATTAAGGTTAAATGAGTCATAAGGATGAGGCCCTAATACGATAGGACTGACACCAGAGAGATCTCTCTGTCCATGCACTCAGGAAAGACCATTTGAGGACATATTAAGAAGGCAGCTATCTACAAAGCCAGGAGAGAGGCCTCAGCAGAAACCAAACATACCAAGACCTTGATCTTGGACCTTCAGCCTCCAAAATGATGAGAAAATAAGTGTTGCTTCAGTCGCCCAGTCTGTGGTATTTTGTTATGGCAGCTGGAACCTACTAATTCATACTTTAAAGTACAGACAACATAATAATTGAATCATATAACAAAAATAGCTATGTATTCTTTTCCCCTGTATTAGCTATCTACTGCTGTATAACAGTAGTGCCACAAACTTAACAGTTTAAAACAATCCACATTTCCGTGCTTAAGGAATCTGGGTACAGCTGAGATGAGTCTTCCACTTAGAGTCTTACAAGACCATAGTCAAGATGTTGGCTGGGGCTGGGGTTTCATCTGAGGCTCAACTGGAGAAGGATCTTCTTCCAAGCTCACTGAAATTGCTGGCAGATTTCAGTTCCTTGTGGTTGTAGGACTGAGGACTTAGTTTCTTACAGCTGTTGGCTAGAGGCTATTCCTAGTTCCTTGAGGCCACATGTGATTTCCCAACATGGCTTCTTGCTTCCTCAAAGTCAGCAAAGGAGAGAGAGACTCCACTAAGACCACACTTTTATATAAGGTATCCTCATAATCACCTATATACCATAACCTTTGCCATTTTCTATTTGTTGGAAGCAAGTCACAGGTTGTATCCACACTCAAGGAGAGGGGACTACACATGTGCATGAGTACCGGGAGGGTGATCACATGGTTACTTTAAAGGCCTTTCCACCAAACTCTCTACCACCACCCCTTGAATCTGGGTTGGCCGTGATATTTCCTTTGGCCAATAATATATTAATAAATATGACTGAAGCAGATGCTTTGGCTACTGGCCAAAGGAAGTATTGCCATTCTTGGAAACCTACTGACATGTGAATATGCCAGAGCTAGCCTGCTGAAAGATGAGAGACACATGGCTTGGCCACCCCAGCTTCTAGTCAGCCAACCTCCAAATATGTAAGTGAGACCATCTGGGACCAATTAGTCTCAGCCAACCTGCCAATTGTGCAGAGACACACGAAGGGGCTCAGGTGAGATCCACCAGCCTAGCCAGGTCCAGAAGAACCTCCCAGCAGAATCATGAGCTAAATAAATGGAGTTGCTGGGCGGCGCCTGTGGCTCATCAAGTAGGGCACGGCCCCACATACTGAAGGTAGTGGGTTCAAACCTGGCCTTGGCCGAACTGCAAAAGCAGAAAAATAGCCGGGCGTTGTGGTGGGCGCCTGTAGTCCCAGCTACTCGGGAGGCTGAGGCAAGAGAATCGCCTAAGCCCAGGAGTTGGAGGTTGTTGTGAGCTGTGTGATGCCACGGCACTCTACCAAGGCCAATAAAGGCTACAAAAAAAAAAAAATAGTGGTGTTTTAAGCCACTGATTTGGGGGGGATGGTCTGTTACACAGGAATAGGTAACTGATACAGTTTAAGCTCACTGGACTTGTATCTTTTACAGGCAACTGAACCAATCCAGGTCACATGCCTATCTCAGAAACTACCATTGTGACCAAGGGAATGTAATGCTTTGGCCCAGCCAGGATGCATGGCTCACCCTAAGAATTAGAGCAGAAATAGACTGCAACCAAATCATGTAGTCTGAGATGGAGGAAGGGTGGTTTCCTAGAGAAAAATTAAGGGACCATGGCAATTTCTAAGTATGGTCCAAATTCCTTAACCTCTCCCATCGAGAGGTCAGGTCTATGTCTTCTGCTGTTATGAAGTAATTACATCTCCTCAAATTCATATGTTGAAGTCCTAACTCCCAGCATGGTTGTATTTGAAAATAGGGCCTTTTGGGAAATAATTAAGGTCAAACATTTAAGGTGAAAACAATAGAACTTTATGTCTACAGAAGGTTCTCTGCAAGGTGTGGCCCCTAGCCTTGTGCTGCTATCACAATTTCCTTCCTGGCTAGAATGGCAGGGCTTGCTACGTGGATATGTACAGCCACGTGGGATGGGGCTCCACAGTCAGAAAGGTCCTGTGTTTTTTGTTTTTTGTTTTTTTGTTTTTGAGACAGAGTCCCACTTTGGCGCCCTGACTAGAGTGCCATGGCATTATAGCTCACAGCAACCTCAAGTTCTTGGGCTTAAGTGATCCTCTTGCCTCCGTTTTTCTGTTTTTAGTGGAGACGAGGTTTCGTTCTTGTGCAGGATGGTCTTGAACTCCTGAGTGCAAGCAATCCACCTGCCTCGGCCTCCTAGAGTGCTAGGATTACAGATCTGGCCCAGGCCCTCTGCTGTCACCATATTGACATTCTTTGTTGCTTGTTTGTTTGTTTTCTTTGAAATAGGGTCTCACTCTGTTGCCCCAGATGATGCCCTGGCATCATCAAAGCTCACTGCAACCTCATACTCCTCGACTCAAGCAATCCTCCTGCCTCAGCCTCCCAAGTAGCTGGGTAGGACTATAGGCAAGTGCCACCACACCTAGCTAATTTTTTTTTCTTTTCTTTTCTTTTCTTTCTTTTTTTTTTTTGGTAGGGACAGAGTCTCACTTTATCGCCCTCTGTAGAGTGCCATGGTGTCACACAGCTCACAGCAACCTCCAACTCCTGAGCTTAGGCGATCCTCTGGCCTCAGCCTCCCAAGTAGCTGGGACTACAATGCCTGTCTATTTTTCTGTTTTTGCAGTTCGGCTGAGGCCGAGTTTGAACCTGCCACCTTCAGTATATGGGGCCGGCGCCCTACTCGCTGAGCCACAGGCGCCACCCTTTTTCCTATTTTTTTGTAGAGACAAGATCTCTCTTGCTCAGGCTGATCTTGAATTCCTGAGCTTAAGCAGTCCTCCCACCTCAGTTTCCCAGAATACTAGGATTATAGTATGAGCCACTACACCCAGACACATATTGACATTTTTTTTGAGACAGAGTCTTACTTTGTTGCCCTCGATAGAACACTGTAGCATCATAGCTCACAGCAACCTCAAACTCCTGGGCTCAAGCAATTCTCTTGCCTCAGCCTCCAGAGTAGCTGAGACTACAGGCGCCTGCCACAATGCCTGGCTATTTTTAGAGATGGGGGTCTCGCTCTTGCTCAGGCTGGTCTTGTTTTTTTTTTTTTCTTTTTTTGAGACAGAGCCTCAAACTGTCTCCCTGGATAGAGTGCTGTGGCATCACAGCTCACAGCAACCTCCAATTCCTGGGCTCAAGCGAGTCTCCTGCCTCCACCTCCCAAGTAGCTGGGACTACAGGCGCCCACCACAACGCCCCACCATTTTTTGGTTGCAGCTGTCATTGTTGTTTGGCGGGCTCAGGCTGGATTCGAACACGCCAGCTCAGGTGTATGTGGCTGGCGCCTTAGCCCATTGAGCCACAGGCACCAAGCCCTCAGGCTGGTCTTGAACCCGTGAGCTCAAAGCAATCTACCCACCTTGGCCTCCCACAGTGCTAGGATTACAGGCGTGAGCCACTGTGCCTGACCTAAAATATCGACACTTTTAATAATCTTTTGAACAAGGAGCTCTGCCTTTTCACTTTGTACCAGGTCCCATAATTATGTAATAAGTCCTGGCTAGAGATTGAGCAGCCATGTTGAATGCTCAAACCACAAGATGACCTTAAAAATGGAGCACCTGGCCCATAGATAAGGTAGAAGGATATAGGAAAGGTCTGCATCTGAGAGCATTTCCTGAAGAAGCCACACCATACCAATCTTGGAGTATCTTCCTCAGAACTTTTATGTGACCAGATTTCCTATCTTGCTTGAGCCACTGTTATTTTGGGTATTTGATCATACACAGTTGAAGCTAATCACTACTCTACAATGTAGGAATATGAGCTCTGAGTCCCCCAGTATCCATTCTAGAAACATAGCTATTGAAGCAAAGACTGTAATTTCCCTGCCTCCCTGGCAGCTTTGTGACAAGTGGAGTCTTTCTCTCCTTTGCTGGCTTTGAGTAAGCAAACAGCCATGTGGCCTCAAGGAACTAAGGGCAGCTTTCAGCCAACACCCTTGTGAGACTCGAGTGTTGGTTCCTGGGTGTGACCATGAGACTAACTTTCAGCCACTAAGATATGAGCAGAAATTTTAGGTGTGATTTCCAGAAAATGTCCTTAAATGGAGATTGTGTGCATCCTTTTTTTATCCCTTCCTCTTTCTAGTTGGAATGCAAACATAATGGCTGAGATTCTGCAGCCATATTGGGCCATGAGATACAACCTATGCTGAGAATGTCAGAGCCACAAGACTGAAGGAGATTGAGTCTCTGGCAACTTAATGAAGTCACCTCACCAGCTTTGGACTGCCTTCTCGGTCTCATTCTGTCACCTTCAGTAGAGTGCAGTGTGGCATCATAACTCACAGCAACCTCAAACTCCTGGGCTTAAGAGATCCTCTTGTCTCAGCCTCTTGAGTAGATGGGACTATAGGTGTCCACCACAATGCCCAGATACTTCTATTTTTAGTGGCGATGGGGTCTTGCTCTTGCTCAGGCTGGTTTCTCAGTCCTGAACTCAGAAAATCCACCCACCTTGTTCTCCCAGAGTGATAGGATTACAGGCGTGAACCACTGCTCTCAGATCTGGACTTCTTTTATGTGTGAGAGAAATATACTTCTGTCTTTCCTAAGCCACCATTATTTGGACTTTCCAGTCCCTTATATCCAAACCTAAATCCTAACTGATGCAAACACAAACTTAGAGCATTGGTCTCCCAAGGCTACAACTTAAAATTATCAATTCATTCTCAAAAATATCTTCAGGCATTTTATTTAAATGATACCTTTTTTATTTGTGTGTTTGTTTTTGGCACAGTGGTAATTGAAAGCAAAAATGAATGGAAACAGAAAATAAAACTGGAGCAGCACAAGCAGTGTGAATAGAGAGCAAAAGTAACCTGCACAAGTCTCAGGGTAACAAAGAGAAATTTTATTTAGGAAGAACAAAGAGAAAGTTTAGAGCACTTCCAAAGAGAACTGGAAGTGAGTCCCTCTCATGAAAGAGGTTGAGAGAGAGAGACCTAGATGATATCTTAAAATCTTATGTAATACTTAAATTTTTTTAAAGCAGGCTTAAATATTATGGTAATGGGGACTTATTCAAGGGGAATGGATGATCCTTTTGTCACTTCCTTCTCTCTGACTGGAGGCTGTGAGACATGTCCCTTCCTGGCCTGCCATTAACTTCTATGAGCCCCAGCATAGAAGCTCTGTGCCTGAGCTCTGAGAAAACTCACCCTACCATGTTAGTTATCTAATAATACATTACAAGTCACCCCAAAATGCAGTGGCATAAAACAATAAAACTCTATTGTATCTCTTGATTTCTGTGGGTCAGGAATTCAGATACAGTACAGTGGGGACGCATTGTCTCTGCTCACCGTATCTGGAGTTTCAGCTGGAAGAGTTGAAGTTGGGAGGCTGGAAGATACACTTCCATGGTCACTCACATGGCTGGCAAATTGGTTCTTTTTCTTTTTTTTTTTTTTTTTTACACGGTCTTCCTCTAAAACTGTGTTAGGTGTTCTGTAAATATCATCTCTTTTAAAAATCATCTCTTTTAGGCTCGGCGCCTGTGGCTCAACGGGCTAAGGCGCCAGCCACGTACACCTGAGCTGTCGGGTTGGAATCCAGCCCAGGCCTGCCAAACAACAATGATGGCTGCAACCAAAAGAATGGCCGGGCGTTGTGGCGGGCGCCTGTAGTCCCAGCTACTTGGGAGGCGGAGGCAGGAGACTCGCTTGAGCCCAGGAATTGGAGGTTGCTGTGAGCTGTGATGCCACAGCACTCTATCCAGGGTGAC
>CAUYRH010116340.1:0-13326 GCA_963574655.1 Perodicticus potto
TTAATCTCTTGCATTTTGGGATGGTGCAGCACTCAGTTGGAGTTAAGGATGCATATTCTATTTCCATCGTGGGTTGTTTCTGCTTGTTCTTATTAATGTTCTCTTGCCCCTTCCTGTGACTGATTAAATTTGTTTACCAGAAAAAAAAAAAAAAATATCCCCTCAGATGTCATTTGCAGGTAGAAATAAAGACCACATTATTCCTACAGAACCAGGATTCTGTTTTCCTTTCATTTCACACTTTGGAATAATATTTCACCTTTGGGTCCAGAACCTTTCAGAACCAGGAAAGTGGACCCTTTGGGGTTTGTGTGAAGGCCAAGTGGGATCTTGGATTAATGCAGGAAAGAATTCAAGAGTCAGCAGAGTAAAAGTAAAGCAAGTTTATTAAAATAAGAAAAGAAAAAATAAAATGAGAAAAGAGAAAAAATGGGGGGGGGCTGCCCTATAGACGGGTCAGTCGCCATCTCTCAGGCAGGAGCTTTTTATGAGTTTCCGGGGTCTTATATTATCTTCTGTTTAATTTCATGTTAAGTGTAGAAAGAAGTATTTATAAGATTGCTGGGGAAAGGTTGGGGTGTTCTCAGCACCAAGAGGTACTCCTCTTTTATAACCATATATGGTAACTTCAGGGAGTTGTTGTGACATTTGTAAACTGTCATGATGCTGGTGGGAATTTCTTTTAGTGTGCTAATACATTATAATTAGAGTGTACATCTGGCTTCTAGCTGGATTGGCCATCCCCTGTTTTATCAGAGACCTTGGTTAGCATCTTACTACTCTTTTTGATCAGCAAGGGTTATTACTTCTACTTCTAACTCCTAGATCTATTTCCGCCTCTCCTATCCCACTGCTCCTGCTTTAGTTCAAGGCATAAACAACCAAGGCTCCTCCTGGCCCTAACAATAGTGAACTCTTGAATTCCAGGCCCCTGAAATGACAGGCCGCTCTCTGTCCAGGACCTACCTTGACTATGCTTTTTTTTTTTTTTTTTTATAATTTTATTAAATAATAATTGTGTACATGAGTGCAATCATGGGGCACAATGTGCTGACTTCATATACAATCTGAAATATTTTGGTCGAACCGTTAAACATAGCCTTCATGGCATTTTCTTAATCACTCTATGAAGACATTGATATTCTACATTTAATAGGTTTCACCAGTACCCTTTTAAGATGCACCGTAGGTGTGATCCTTGAACACAAAATGAATTAAATTCAGATAATGGCGCCAAATTTCACAGAGAAAGATTCATTATTGATGATGTTTTCCGATTTGCATGTAATTTGCAGTAATTTTACCCATATAAAATTAGCAATTAATTACTATTCAATATTTTCCTTTTTGGCTTCTTTTAGGAAGATCCGTTAATTAAGGTGAGAATTTAGATGAATCTATTTCTGCACGATAAGGGAAACCGACTTTGATCTTTATGTAAAAATTAAGCATTCAAAGAAATCCACTAATCAGCATTAATTAATGTTCTCCTTAGTGGTACTTAGTTTCAAATGTTTAGCTTTTTTTCCCTTTGCTAAACTTTCTTTTACACTATCTGCAGTAAAGATTTAAATTACGTAAAATTTCTTATTTATTCACTTTTTCTTTGGTGACCATGGGAAAATACAGCCAATTGTTAAAGAGTTCCTTGGGGTTAATAAGAGGGCAAATGCTACTATGAAGCTAATCTATAGCTTTCATATGAAGGCTAAAACCCAGTTACAGCACAAGAAATGGGGAAAGGGGCAAGGGAGGGAAGGGTAAGGGGGAGGATTGGTGGAGGGAGGGTTATTGGTGGGATCACACTTATGGTGTATCTTACAAGGGTACAAGTGAAAATTACTAAATCTAGACTATAAATGTCTTCATATAGTGACTAAAAGGCCATGAAGGCTATGTTAAATAGTTCAATGAAAATATTTCAGATTGTACATAAAGTCACCACATTGGTGCCCCATGATTGCACCAATGTAAACAATTATGATTTAATAAAAATTAAAAAAAATTAAGACATTTGAATTTTTATTCAGGAGAAAATATATATTTATCACTGTACACTATTTGTCAACCTTGGTTGTATTTCATATCCCTTGTCTAAGAGTATATCATGTATTCTTTATATGTTACTAAATCATATATATCCAATAAAATGATACATGAGTATACTAAACAAAAAATAAAGGATGTACAGAAAGCATCGATGACTAAAAATTCACTCTAAATTCTAATGAATAAAGTCCTTTCACCAGACTGTGAGCATCATGTGTAAATACACTTCATCCTGTAGTCACAGTCCCCTGAATAGTATCTAAAAATCAATTTGCTTCTTAAAAGTTTACTGAAAATTGATTAGGGAATTCATAAATCAATGAAAGAATGACAATTTCAGAAACAGTCATCTATATGAATCCTTTATGGAGGAACAGTAACTGGCATTTCAGAATTCCTAGAGTTGGGCATTATGGGACTGTAGATAATTATACACATGCCTTTCATATTTATGTATTTTCTTTTACTGACTATTTGTTCTGTTTTGCACATTGATGTAGAAACATTATTGAAAATTTAAAAATACAATAAATTTGTATTGAAAATATTGTATATGTAAATGAAAAATATTCACATTGAAGTTAATTTAATTTTTATTTAATGTTTAATATTTCCAAATGACATTCCAGAGGTTTATAGTAATAGTTCTACTATTCAAATTTCAATTATGTACAGGAAACTCAACAAATTCAATTTATAATATTTTAATCTTAATTAGTTATTTATAGAAGAAAATATAACAAAAAATACATTATTCTACTGTTGTAACCTACAACTGCTATGGCAGACTATTCTACCACAAATGTCATTAATTGATAAAGCAATCCCCTGTGTACTTTAGAGAAAATGCCCAAGAACACACACAAATGAACAAAACTTACCATATACTGTATATAATTAGTAGTTCACAATTTAAAAAATGAACATATTTCAATATTTGTGCAATTACATTTCAAGTTACTATTTATATTTAAACGTTTCTTATCTGGACCTTTTTAAATAAACCATCATGTGTGCTATTTTCAATTCAGAGAAATAAATCTAATAGCCATAATTCAATGGGAGAAAGTCTATTTCACCATTTACAATTTTAAGAGTATATGTGAGGGAACAATAATAAAACTGGAATCAAAAAATAGCAGAGTGTTGTGGCGGGCGCCTGTAGTCTCAGCTACTTGGGAGGCTGAGGCAAAAGAATCGCTTAAGCCCAAGAGTTGGAGGTTGTGGTGAGCTGTGACGCCACGGCACCACACTGAGGGCAACATAATGGTGAGACTCTGTCTCAAAAAACAAAACAAAACAAACAAACAAAAAAACATATGTATATATGAGGAAGATCCTAAAATAATACTAGAAAAATTATCTGCAGACATTCCAGAAATCTTTTCAGTAACATTTCCTGTAAATTCTGTGACAGCCCTCCAAAACCCACAGTGATTTTCAGGAAAACCCTATGACACTCTCCCCTATAGCCATCAGACTCTTCTGTAAATGTAAGCATCTTCCTCCAACCACAGATATATTGTTATTTCCATATTTGATATTCTGCATTGATTTTTAAATATCTATATTCATTCCAATTCTTTTCTGTGACCATGTGTTGTCTTAAATCAGTGGTTCTCAACATGTGGGTTGTGACCCACAGGAACTGTATTAAAGGGCCGTGGCATTAAGAAGGTTGAGAACCACTGTCTTAAACATTCAAGCACTTCACAAGACACTTCTTGCACTTCTGAACCCTAAGCCTGAGGTTCATTCTCTTTAATCTAAGGTACCTCTTTCCTTAAGGGAAAGACTTGCCATCCACAAACTTACCTCAGGGAAATGGGTTGAATTGTAAACCCTTAAAAATAAGACTCCTTTCACTCACATAATATGACCTTTTAGATTTTTTTTTTTTGAGACAGAGTCTCACTCTATCTGTTGCTCTGGGTAGAGTGCTGTGGTGTCATCATAGCTCACAGCAACCTCAAACTCCTGGGTGCAAGCAATCTGCCTACCTCTGCCTCCCAAATAGCTGGGACTACAGGTGCAGCCACTACACCTGGCTAATTTTTCTATTTTTATTTAGAGGGTGTTTCACTCTTGCTGAGGCTGTCTTAAACTCCTGAGCTCCAGGAGTCCTCCCAGAGCTGCTAGGATTACAGGCGTGAGCCACGGTGCCCAGACAAATTACTTTTTTGGAATTAGGGTCATTGTAGTTGTAATAAAGTTAAGGATCATAAAATAATGGGATGACCTGAGATTAGATTCAAATGAGTTCTAAATTCAATACAAGGTGTCAAAAGAGACAGAAAAAGATTTCACACTGCCTAAATGCAAATTATACTATAAGCTATAATATTCCAAAATGCATAGTGCTGGCATAAAAAATAAAACAAAGCACAGAGACATATGGAAAACAATAGAGAGGGTAGAAATAAATTCATACACAAACGGTCAATTGATTTTAACAAATGTGTCAAAACACAAGGGGGAAAAAACAGCCTCTTCAATAAGTGGCATTGGGAATACTTGATATCACACACAGGAAAATGAAATTAGATCCTTATCTCACATACACAAAATTCTACACAAAATGGTTTAAAGACTTAAATATAAGACCTGAAACTCTAAAACTTTGAGAAGAATAAAGTATCCATGACGTTGTTATAGGCAATGATTTGGATATGAACAGTAAAGTACTGGCAACAAAAATGGACAAGTGGGATCACATCAAACTAAAAATTTTCTGAACATCCAGGAAAACGATTAACAGAATAAAGAGACAAGCTCTGGAATAAAAGGAAAAAATGTTTTCAAAACTGTATAATAGATAAAGGGTTAATATCCAAATTTACAAGAAGTGTTAACAACTCAATAGCAAGAAAATGAATAACTGGATTTAAAAAGTGAACAATTTCTTAATCCATGCATGGGTTGATGGGCTCTTGGGCTGTTTCCATGTCTTGGCTATTATAAATTGAGCTGCAATAAACATTCTGGTGCAAACGTCTTTGTTGAAAAATAATTTTTGACCATCTGGATATATACCTAATAGAGGAATTGCAGGATCGAACAGTAGGTCTACTTTTTGTTCCTTGAGTGTTCTCCAAACTTCTTTCCAAAAAGGTCATATTAGTTGGCATTCCCACCAGCAGTGTAGAAGCATTCTCTTCTCTCCACATCCACACCAACAACTGCAGTTTTGGGATTTTGTGATGTGGGCTACTCTTACTGGAGTTAGATGATATCTCAAAGTGATTTTTATTTGCATTTCTCTGATGATTAAAGATGATGAGCATTGTTTCATGTGTTCGTAGGCCGTGGGCCTGTCTTCATCAGAGAAGCTTCTGTTCAAGTCACTCGCCCACATAGAAATGAGGTTATTGTGTTCAGACAAAAACTAAGAAACTTCCATGAAAGCTATGTTAACCAATTAGATTGAAATATTTCAAATTGTATATAAAACCAGCACATTGTACCCCATGATTGCATTAATGCACACAGCTATGATTTAATAAAAAAAAGAAGAAATGGGGTTATTTATTCTTTTCTTATTGATTAGTTTGAGATCTCTGTAGATTCTAGTTATCAGACCTTCGTTAAAAGCATAACCTGCAAAAATCTTCTCCCATTCTGAAGGTTTTCTGTTTGTTTTACTTACTGTGCTCTTGTCTGTGCAAAAGCTTTTTAGTTTGATCAGATCCCAGTAATGTATTTTTGGTGTTGCTTCAATTGCCTGGGGGCTCCTCCTCATAAAATATTTACTATGCAGCCATAAAAATAGATGGAGACTTCACATCTTTTATATTTACCTGGATGGAGCTGGAACATATTTTTCTTAGTAAAGTATCTCAAGAATGGGAAAAAAGTATACAATGTACTCAATACTACTATGAAATCAATATGTAAACACATACACCCTCATACAAATGTTAAAACATAACTATAGTCCAGAAAGTAGAAGGGAAGAGGAGAGAGGGGTGATAGGGGCGTAGGGAGGGTTTTCAGGGGGACCTCATCTAATGTGCATGATGAAATGGTACATTTCAAAACTATTAAGAAATGAGTGTAATTGGGATGGATGTGTTACTTAGTTCAATGTAGGCATTTCACATTGTATATCAAAGCAGTACCCTGAACCCCATAAATGCATCAATGTACAAAGTTATGATTTAAGAAAAAATAATTTTGAAAAAAAAGAATAAATAATCTGAATAGACATTTGATAAAAGAAGACATACCGAAAGTGCTCAACATTACTGATTAGCAAGGAAATATAAATTGAAGCTACAATGAGATATCACCCGTTAGAAGGACTATTATCAAAAAGATGAAAGATAACACATGGAGAAAGGGACTTTTTACACACTGTTGGTGGGAAATTAGTACAGTCATTATGGAAATCAGTGGGGAGATTTCTCAAAAATTAAAAATAGGACTACCTTAGGATCTAGCAATCTCACTCCTGGATATATATTCAACGGAATGGAAATCAGTATGTCTAGTAGATACCTGCATTTCTGTGCTCATTGTAGGAGTATGTTAAATGAAATAATCCAGGGACAGAAAGATAAATTTGCTTGATGTCACCAGAAGTGGAATTGATAAAGTTGAACTCACTAAGTAGAGACTAGAATGGTGGTTATCAGAAGCTGAGAGTGGGGGACCTTGAAGAGATACTGGTCAAAGTATGCAAAACTTAAGTTAGGTAGGAATAATAAATCCAAGTCATTTATTATACATGGGTGACTATGGTTAGTACAATGTATTGTGTTCTTGAAAATTTCTGAGTAAATGATAAATGTTTTTGCTATAAAAACTAGGCAAGTAATATGCATAATATTTAGATCAATTTAGTCATTCAAAGCTGTATACATATTTATAATTTTTTATTTATAATTTTAAATCAATATTTGTTAATGGACAGAAAGGAGGAGACACGGAAGTATAGGAAATAAGGCCATGTGAAAATAAAGCAGAACCTGGAGTTATGCTGTCACAAACCAAGGAGCACCTGGAGTCACAGACCCGGAAGAAAAATAAAGCATTATCACCAAGGCAGGGGTCCTCAAACTACGGCCCCACGGGCCACATGCTTCGGTGTGAATTGTATTTGTTCCCGTTTTGTTTTTTACTTCAAAATAAGATATGTGCAGTGTGCACAGGAATTTGTTCATAGTTTTTTTTTTTTTTTTTTTAACTATAGTTCGGCCCTCCAACAGTCTGAGGGACAGTGAATTGGCCCCCTGTTTAAAAAGTTTGAGGACGCCTGAAGTGTCAGCCTACTCAGACTGTAATTTTGAAGTTGCACTGTCCAAAACTATAAGAACAAATGTTTGTCATTTTAAGCTGTGATGTTTGTGGCAATTTTTTCTGTATCTGCAGGAAACACAGATCAGGTTTAAATCAATACAGTGGTCTTTCAGTGTCCACGGAGGATTTGTTCCAGGACCCGCAGGGATATAAAAATCCAAGGATGCTCGAGACTCATATAATATACCGTAGCTTTTGCACCTCACTGACGCACATCCTCTCACATACTTTAAATTATCTCTAAATTACATACAGACCTAATACAATTTAAATGCTTGTAAGTAGTTGTTATATTGTGATGTTTTATTACATTGTATTAGCTTTGTCGTAGTTATTTTTAAATTGTTTTGTTTTTCCAAATATTATCTATCCACAGTTGGTCAAATCTGCATAAACAGAGAGCTTTCTGTATTATTCTAAAAATTCTTATAAAAATTAAATGAAAATAGCTGTGAATCACATATTATAATTAAAGAATTTTTGTCAATTCTATATGCTAATATTTATAATTATGACCTTGTCATCAGTTAGCGAATATAGATACATGCATTTATCTAATATTTCTCAACATTTTTGTTATTGCCGACCTCCCCCTCTCATAGCCATTTCATAATTTTTAATAACTTCCTCCAAAAATTTTTAACATGATAAATATATTGTATAGTTTTTATATACCAAATGCATCTCTGTGCTTCCTACATAAAAGAGTGAGATTGTTTTCACTATTCCTTAAGATCCTGTTGAGAATGCATGATTCATAAGATCCTCCCAACTGAGAGAGGGTAAGTGACCTGCCTCAAGTAAAAATAAGGGACAAGAAAAAAACTGAATTTCTTCTCACATTAAAAGCCAAATGTTTAACCATTATAATATACTACTGCTGCTTCAAAAGTATTGGTTTCTACATTTATAGTATAATAGAAATAACTTTTAAAATGCTGTTTTTAAATTAATAATTATGAAATGATAGCAAATAGTCGTAAAATATGCAAATATACGAATATGCAAACGTAAAAATATGTAAATAATTGAGCCACCTATTATTCCAACTCCCCAGGAAGACAGTTAATATAGAATTTTTCCTTAAGCATTTACACGTATATTTGCATTTTTAGTAATTTTCCATTTGGGGACTATTTACGTGGGAAAATGACTTCACAGAGAATTTTGTTGGGTATAATATATGCCTGCTGCAAATTTATTGAAATGTTATCTTTTCCTCCCTGACCCTACCCCTGAGGGCACTCGAATTAGATTAGTGGCTTGGATTTCATCATTATTCACACTTAATATGTCTGTCATTATCAGCAAATCTAGCACTTAGCTGAGGATTTTAGTAAAGGTTGAGGAAGAGAGAATAAAGGAGGATTGAATCCCTTCAACCACTCACCTCCTGTATTTTCCTTCAAAATGTTATGGATGATTTTCTTTAGAAACTGTCGAGTTTCAGGCTGGTATCTTTCTTTTTTTTTAAGATTGGATCTTTTCTGTAGTAAATTGGGAAAGGTATAGAGAACTGATCCCCCTTCACAGAAAACCCTTTCTTCTTTTAGCCATGTGCTATTCATCTATTTCGTCCTGTAATCACAGGTGAATCCCTTCACTGCCCTTTGCCACTCTGGGCACAACATCCTCCCTTTGTTCTTTGTTTCTAAGCTACATCTGCTGCCTTGGATCAACTATCCACACTCTCTGCTCTTACTTTCAAGCTCTTTGAAGCCATTCACGTAGTTCTGCAGAGGAAAATCCAAACAAATACATTTTCCTTAACTTCAGTGAGTTGTTTAGTACTTCTCAGTAACCATAGCACAGATCAGATAGGCATATCTATTCCTGGGCTATAATTTTTTAGTCTTTATCCTGCTTTCTACTTCACAGGGAAATCTACTCAAATCCCCATGCCTGCTCATATCTATGAATAAACCTCTGCATTTGCTCCTACCTCATTTTTCTTCTCCAGTCTCTAAGGACAAGATGGACTATCACAGTTCAAGATTCATTTTCACAACTAAGCTTTTGATCTGATCTTTGATCAGAAATTACACATTCAATTTCTTAGTCTTCCCTCTTTCCTGAATTTGCAGCATCTATAGTTTCATTTTTCAAAACTTATATCTATCATTTGTCTAAATTTGTTTGCCTTCTTCTAGTAAGACTGGCAAAACACAACAAAACGAAAGCTCTTGACTCAGCCATCACTCTCTTTTCAGCCATCCCTCTCCTTAAAACTGTTGTGCATTGAATTTCTCAACAGTTGTCCTTTCATGGTTAAATTTTACTTATGGTTTTCGTTATAGTAATATGATTCTCAAAATGTTTTAATGTCCCTCTTATTTGAATAATGCAGAAAACACGTATATGAATATGTGTTGGATTATTTAAATCTGTAACTCATACTGACTCTCCCTTCCCCCCATTTATTTCACAATGACTTGGAATAGGATGCCATGTTCACTGTTGACTGATATATAAATGACTAACAAATCTTAGATTGACAACTATTTTCATCAACACACTATTACAGCATTCTGTTACCTTCTGGCCATTATTAGTGCAGCTGTGAAATCTACTGTTAGCCAAATGATTGCTTCTATGCAATACTGTGTCCTTTCTGATTGTTTTTAATTCTCACTTATCTAAGAGTAGTGAGAATTATATAATAAACCTGATAAACCAATCACCCTGTTTCAAGAATTATAAGTATTTTTCTAATATTGTAAAATCTGTACTCTTCCTTTTTTCTAGTTAGAACCAACATAATTCAGATGTGTTTTCTTTATAGTTCTATGAACATCACAAGCATTCAAAGTTTTGTTTTGTCTTATTAAGATCTCAGTGCCATTATCCAGCATAACATAATAAATAATAAATACTGTAACATATTATAATGCTTATTCCATGTTCAAATTTTTTCCAGTTGACTAATATGTCTTTTAGCAGTTGATTCAAATAGGAATGAAAGCAACGCCTAAGTACATTGGTATGTTATCTCTCTCAAAATGTTTGAATCTGCACTAATTGCCTCATCTTTCCCTTTTCAGTCTATGTAATTGGAGAAACTGAGTCAGGTGTATAGATACTTTCTGTATATATCTGATTGCTTCCTTACAGGGGTACTTAAACTTGTTATTCTTCTTGAGAATTAAAAATGTAATTAGATCTAGACAGTTGCTTAGATAAGGCAGATTTATTACAATAATAATTTGTACATCAATATATACAAAATACATGTGGTACAATTTAAGCACTACTAAAATTGGTCAGTGAGTTCAGGTGTTGTCAGCATGACTTAATTGTTGTTACAAAATTTCTAATCACATTTTACTGATTTTGCACCTTTCCTTTATGATGACCAACTAGATATGTCTTTAGAGGATTCACTTTTTTCTGCAACTATTGTGCAGAATATATTTTTCATCCACAATTTGTTGGCAAAAAAGAGAGACTACTTCACTCTTTTTTATTAGTGTTGCTAGTAACAAGCTGGTTCCCTAAAACCCCAAACAGATTGAATACGTTGATGTGTTTTAACTAATGTCAGTCATTATTCATTTTAAAGCTCAAATTTTTCCATTCTCAGTTATCAAGAGTCCCTTCAAGCTTGCTCCTCTGTCCTTTTTGACATAATCCTGATAGCTTCTTACTTTCTGATGAAAGATTTGTTACCTCTGTGTGCAGGATCAGCCTGAATCAGAAACCATACATTTCTCCCCTAACCTTAACTATTTTACGAATAAATCATATTTAGAAAACACAGTCCAGGCTAATGGCATGCAAATTAAATTTAGAACATCTTTTTTTTTCTTTTTTTAGGAATATTCCTTATAGGATTAAGAAATACTTAAATATTTCTGAAAGAATAAGTAATTTATTTATTTTTTTCTGAATTGGAATTTCACTCCCTCACTCAGGGTAGACTGCTGAGGCATCCTATCTCACAGCAACCTCAAACTCTTGGGCTTGAGCAATCCTTCTGCCTCAGCCTCCCGAGTAGATGGGACTATTGGTGTGTGCCACCATGCCCAGCTAATTTTTCTATTATTGGTAGAGACAGGGTTTCACCCTGAATCATGCTGGTCTACAACTCCTGAGCTCACAATCCACCTGCCTCAGCCTTCCAGAGTGCTTGGATTACCCCCCAAGGGCATAAATCACTTCATTTGGCGAAGTAATTTAATCATAATACTGCCACAATTTACTTAAACTTTAAACAACTTTTGCTCTGGTTTTATTTCTTATACTGAAAATGTTGGTTCTTAAAAATTAGCATTTCTTATTTATGCTACAATATGCTTACAATAGTTTCAAATGGCAGCAATAATAATAATAGCAGTTCTGAAATAAGACTCCTCAGTGAAGTTTAACTTTTCTTTTTTGCAGGGGGAATTTTTTTTTTGAATTAAATCATAGCTGTGTACATTAATGCAATCATGGGGTACAATGTGCTAGTTTCATATACAATCTGAAATAGTTTCATCAAACTGGTTAACATAGCCTTCATGGCATTTTCTTAGTTACTGTGTTAAGACATTTATATTCTACATTTAGTAAGTTTCACCTGTACCCTTCTAAGATCCACCGAAGGTGTGATACCACCGATTACCCTCCCTCCACCCATCCCCCATCCCCTCCTCTCCCTTTCCTTGCCCCTTTCCCCATATTCTTGTACTATAATTGGATAATAGATTAGTTTCATAGTAGGGCTGAGTACATTGGATAATTTTTCCTCCATTCTTGAAATACTTTGCTAAAAAAATATGTTCTAGCTCCATTTGTGTAAACATGATAAAGGTAAAGTCTCCATCTTTCTTTAAGACTGCGTAATATCCCATGGTATACATATATCACATTTTATTAATCCATTTGTGGGTCGATGGGCACTTGGGCTTCCTCCGTGACTTAGCAATTATGAATTGTGCTGCAATAAACATTCTGATACAAATATTTTTGTTATAATGTGATTTTTGGTCTTCTGGATATATATCTAGTAGAGGAAATATAGGATCAAATGGCAGATCTATTTAGATCTCTAAGTATTCTCCAAATATCTTTACAAAAAGAACATATTAGTTTGCATTCCAGCATTGCACCAGCAATGTAGAAGTGTTCCCTTTTCTCCACATCCACGACAACATCTCTGGTTTTGGGATTTTGTGATGTGGGCTAATCTTGATGGTATCTTGCTGATATCTCAAAATAGTTTTGATTTGCATTTCTCTGATGGATTAAGGATGATGAGCATTTTTTCATGTGTCTGTAGGCCATGTGCCTGTCTTCTTCAGAGAAGTTTCTCTTCAGGTCCCTTGCCCACCCTGAGATGGGCTCACTTGTTCTTTTCTTGCTAATATGTTTGAGTTTTCTGTGGATTCTGGTTATTAAACCTTTGTCAGAGGCATAACCTGCAAATATTTTCTCCCATTCTGAGGGCTGTCTGCTTGCTTTACTAACTGTGTTCTTGGCTGTGCAGAAGCTTTTTAGTTTGATCAAGTCCCAGTAGTGTATTTTTGATGCTGCTTGAATTGCCTGGGGAGTCCTCCTCATGAAATATTCACCCAGGCCGATTTCTTCAAGAGTTTTCCCTGCATTTTCTTCTAGTATTTTTATAGTTTCATGTCTTAAGTTTAAATCTTTGATCCAGTGAGAGTCTATCTTAGTTAATGGTGAAAGGTGTGGGTCTAGTTTCAGTCTTCTACAGGTCACCTTCCAGTTCACCCAGCACCATTTGTTATATAGGGTATCTTTTCCCCGCTGAATGTTTTTAATTGGCTTGTCAAAGATCAAATAGCAGTAAGTAGCTGGGTTCATCTCTTGGTTCTCTATTCTGTTCCATATATCTATCTCTCTGTTTTTGTGCCAGTATCATGCTGTTTTGATCACTATCGATTTATAGTACAGTCTAAGGTCTGGTAGCGTGATTTCTCCTGCTCTGTTTTTATTTCTGAGTAATGTCTTGGCTATTTGAGGTATTTTCTGATTCCA
>CAUYRH010116342.1:0-12262 GCA_963574655.1 Perodicticus potto
GTGGCGGGCGCCTATAGTCCCAGCTACTTGGGAGGCGGAGGCAGGAGACTCGCTTGCGCCCAGGAATTGGAGGTTGCTGTGAGCTGTGATGCCACAGCGCTCTATCCAGGGTGACAGCTTGCAGCTCTGTCTCAAAAAAAAAAAAAAAAATTTATTTCTAGTCAATTCTACATTATTAATCAGTAAAAGTGCAGGGAGGAGAAATAGTTTTTATACCATACATTATTAATTAGGAGAAACTAATATCTTCATTCTATAATTCTACAGTACTGAAATTATTTTGCTAGGCTCAAAAATCTAATCTCTAGAAAAACAGACTGACAAATCCAGATGTTACTGACAAACAAAAGTAACATCTCACACACAGCAATCAATGCTATTTTGAAAAACTATGCAGATTTATCAGAAACAAATGAACAAATCACACACACACACACACACACACACACACACACACACACACACCTCTTCTTAAAAACTAAGTAACTAAACTAGATATTAATTTAACAACTTATTTAAGTGGTTGCATGGACCTGATAGTTACTGGCAAATATACCCACAGACTGGCAAATATTACCAACAGACCAGAGTAAAACAATAAATTGGAGAACAACCTAATTCATACCTTCTTTATGTAGGTAATTTTATAGAAGTTAATTTGTTTATATTTACATGAACTACATGAATAATAAACTAGGGCATCTAAAATCTCTATAAGGTATCACAGGATAAAAGTATAAAACTGTTGAATAAATATTTAGTTAGGTGCTTGGGTTGCCTGTTACTAGCAAGAAAGGTACTGCCTGCTCACCTGACTTTTCCAGGTCAGAATCACAGCGCTAAGCTGTGCTGCCTCCTGAAAAGGCACATTTCTGACACAATGAGAGGCAGAAAACCAAGGAGATACAACTATTTCTTTGACCTAGTACTGTGTGTTTTACGCTTTTATGGCTTGATTCTGATTCCATTTACAAACGTAGAGGTGATCACTGTGATTAAATGCTACTAATCACAGTCAAAAGCCAGTAGTAACCTTGGTTCTCAAACCAGACTTCACCTCTCTAAGTACTCTCTGTAAAATATGGAATTTACTTCTCAAACAATATTACTTTAGTAAAAATTGGCCTATAATCAAATCATTATTGATCTCTAATGAATCAGAAAAGCATTTCAAAAAAATATTTTTCAACCACCTGCTTCCCCTGCATTTGAATTCGACTGGGTTTCTCTCTTATGTGAGCATGCAGTTGGTAATCTACTAGTTTGAATTTCATACTGAGTACATGTGATGCTTGTTTTTCCAGTCTAATAATAATGTCACTTAGGAAAATGTTCTCCAAATCCATCCAGGTTGTTACAAAACATATAAAATCTCCATCTTATTATGGCGTAATAGTATTCCACAGCATACATATAGCACAGTTTATTAACCCATTCATGTGTTGAAGGGCACTTGGGTTGACTCTTCATCCTGGCAATGAATTGTGCTGCTATAAACACTCAAGTGCAAATGTCCTTGTGGTAAAATGTCTTTCAGAAAAATCTTTGCTTCATTTAGCTAAAAATCTAGCTAACCTCAAAAGACTTTTAATTAAATGTAATTTTATCAATATTTGGAAAAAGTTTCGCTCCAAATTTTTAAACAATAGCCATTTCATCAATATCAATTATAGAAAGTAGTGGGAAAATCAGAAAATAATTAACTAAGTGGTCTAATTAAAACAACTGTTCATAGATTTAGCTTAATGACCAAAATACAAAATATCACCCTGATCTAACATATGGTAGAGCTCGGTTATCTCTCTAGAGCAGGGTCAGCAAACTTTTTCTGTGAAAGGCTGGAGAGTAGTCTTAGGCTTGCAGGCCATGTGGTCTCTGTTACAAATCCTCAAATTATGCTGTTGTAGCACAAAATCATTTGTAAACAATACTTAAACAAATGAGCATGGCTGTGTTCCAATAAACTTGATTTGTGGACACTGAAATTAGTATTTCATATAATTTTCACATGTCACAAAGTATCACTCTTCTTTTGATTTTGCTCAATCATTTAAAGAGGTGAAAAATCCTTAGGAAAGGAGTTACAGAGGAACAGGAAGCAGGCCGGATCTGGCTTGGGAGTTGCATTTGCTGACCCCAGCCCACTCTAGCCAGAGCACAGGAATAACTTCTCCATCATAGGTTCTCTCTTATATTCCCTGTGCCTCCAAACCCACAACCCATTCTGGCCAGATCCTGGAGGCTGTATTCATAATCTTTCCTCTTTCCCTCCACCCCCACCAAAGATATCCTTAATTACACTTTTTAAAATAGTATCAAGAAAGCTGAGAATTAAAAACTTATTCAAAGACCAAAGTAATGCATTCAAAAGGAGAAGAGTTGAATAGCTCCATTATTATTTGTATTTTTTTCTCATTCATTCATTCGTGTGACAAAATTTTGCCAAGTGCCTATGCACACAGTGCCCTGAAAAGTGCAGGCAATGCAGAGATGAATAAGACAAGGTCCTCGCCATGAGGAGCCAGAGTCTAGCAGGAAAGACACAAGTCCACTAGGGATTCCATCATACTGCACCATGTGCTAGGTTATGAGAGTTGCCTCAAAAGAACCCAGGTCAAACACCCAACTCTTAGCTGCCTGGCAAAAGATTCTCCAGCATGGTATCTGATTTGCATCTCAAATGCTCTGAAGAGGGAACCAGACCAGCATAACCAAAACCAGTCGTCACAAGCCCTTAGCTAATACGCTAGACACAATTTCCTAATTTAAACTTTCTTACACATTTACTTTAATTTGGTTTGTGGGATCTATCCCACTTCCCTGGAATTTGAACCTCATCCCCTGTGTTGGGATGTTATCTCTCTACCAGCGAAGAAACTAGGAGGTAATAACAAAGAGGGCCTTTTGTGTTTTATTTGCCTGGAAAAGCCAATGTTTAAAACCTGTAGTTCTTCCAGTGGGAGGGAATCCTCTGTCATCCAAAAATATTCACGGGTGGGAAACATTTTTTGATAACCTTTCTGAGTTTATCCTGTTATTTCTGGTTAAACTCATACGGTATGATGCTAAATAATTCCTCTTCCATCTCAACATTTTATATCTTTTAAATATTTGTAGACTGTTATTATGACTCCCCTGAGTCATTTGTAAGCAAAGCTAGAAATTCATTGCTACTTTAATCTTTCATTGTAAATTATTCCATTATTTCCTTAATAATTTGTATTATTTATTTTCTCTTCACTGGATTCATTCTTTAATTCTCTGAATCCTTCTCTTAATGAGGTCCACAGCCAAGACACTCAAATATCAATAACTGCAAAAACAGAATGAATAGGTTTGCTTTTGTTTTTAGAATAAATCCAGTTTCACTGATATTTTCTAAATATTCTCTTTCCCAAATTGAATTTCTGAAAAATATCTGACACTGGCTGTCTTTTGTTCCCTCTTAAATAAAATTTATTTGAGTTTAGGATTTCTACTTTTGTTTTTCAAATTCTTAGCCATCCAAAAGGTTATGCTCATTTTTTCTTCTCTATTGGTCTCTGTCCTCTTCTATTTGGTAAATACAAATTATTTTCTGGTCTTCTGAACACTGCTGAAATTGATTTGGCTGTTTCTATTTAACAAAAACGTTAGCTTAAATGTGATGCTAAACACATATTTTAAAGTTCCACCTGTTGATTTTGAGACTAATGTTAGATGGTTAGAGGATTAGATACAGCCTTCGAAAAATGCAGAGAATAATGTTTTCTCTCAGACTTCACTTTCCTTCAAGAATTTCATGGATCTTTATAAACTAATTTGAGATAAATGCTAGAAATGGATCTAGAATAGCCATGTTCTATTGTGTTTGAAGTTTGTAGCTGAGAATCTTGGATTTCTACACATAATTCATTATTTCTCATCTAAATATAGGGAGTGAGAGCCCTTACTACTAAATGAGGAAGAGAAGAAGTGATCTAACACTCCCCTTCTGCTCTCCCAAGGAACAAGACCTATTCCAGTCTAGAACTGGTCTTAAGGCCTCCCCTCTACCTGAAAAACAAGATTATATATATTTTGTTACTTCCATAGAACTCCAGTGTAGATGTCAAATAAAATTTATAACCCTAAATTACTTCCCACAATGTAATGAGGCACACATTGAGAGTTCACTAAACCTATACAAATGGTGGCTATACACACGAGTGAGGAATATTATAGAAATAATTCCAAATGATATATAATGAGAAATCATAAATGGTTCTATAAAAAGTTTGGAAAAGAAGGAAGTTGAAATTTTGAAATGAAAATATTAATAAAATTGTTGAAATGTTTGTGACTTTCACCAAAATAATAGAGACTAGGCTATTTTATGAGACTGACGCGCTGCCTACTATGCTAAGGAATCAATGGAGACGAGGCTATTTTAGAGAATGTTAAGGGGTGTTTGAGTATTTTGAATTGTTAGTTTGTCTGAGTTCAAAGGATATTGTCTTTGGGTTCAAATTTCTAAGTTTTTGCCTTTATCATTTATATGCCTGATAAAAATCAGATGAGAGGTAATAGAAAATTAGAAATATTATGTAAAAATTATCAATAAACTAAAGAACCTCAGTGTGATCTACATTGGATGTTGGAATTTTTTTTTTTAGTAGACTAGAAACCAAATGGATTACCATCAAATATGTTCGTAGGTAGCTGAAAGAATTGACCTACAAGATAGGGATAATTATATTCTACCATTAAATGTTGGACAATGTCTACCAAATATACATTTAGCTGCAGTAAAACTTATGCCAAACTGTTCTATCTAACAATAGTTAATTAATAGTATCAGACACTTCTGGTTTCATCATCACAGAAAAGAACGCATATCTCCTTCTTTGAGCTACAGTAATCACTCAGCCCTGGTGACCGCTCAAAGACAAATCTATACAAATCTATAAAATACATGGCGGGTCAAGTTTCAATTCCCCCCCAGTCTTTAGCCAATCCTCTCAACATGACCTGTTGAGAGATTCCACAATAATATAGTTATTTTAAGAACAGAAAAAAAACATGTATTTTCCAGTAATTTACCCTAATCTTATCCAGCAACAGGAAAAATGGGAAAAAATAATCAGAGCAATAATAAATTTAAATTTTATCTTAATTTACCCAGTGAAATTAAAATTGCATAAAATACCAATATTCACTGTAATTTCAAACAACGTCATACCTACGTGCTCGTTCTAGCACCTGGAGCCACAGCAGGGCCCTGTCTACCTGGGAACCCAAGAAGTCAAGGGAAGAGAGAGGATGTCAGGGGTAACAGCTCTGGATCAGCTCACAGAAACTCTCCAATCTCCAGAAAACTCCACAGGAAGCAATGCTTTCCCCCACTATCTTGTCATCTTTCAGTAGCACACAGAAGCTTCTGGAAAACAGCATTAGCATCCCAACCATGACCATATAAACCCTGACATTAGAAAGGGAATTGACAATTTTTGAGCACCTACTCTGTACAAAACCCTATTGCAGGCACCAGGGATACCAACACAGGTAAAATCTGATCTCTGCCTTCAAGCAGCTATGGCCAGCAAAAAAAAAAAAAAAGAAAGAAAATGGCCCAACCAATCATAGCAGAACAGTGTGGCAAGATTGTGATATAGGGACAAGGAGCATCTATGGGAGTATCCAGGGAGAGGAGGGATGTCAGGGAACATTTCATGAAGGAGGATCCCACAGAAATTTGCCAGAGAAGAGCAGAAGAGTGAAAAAGAATGGGTTAGCAGCTGCCCAGGCAACTTACAACAGCTACATTATAACAAGGTGTAAAATGCAGGAAAGTTTGGGCTTAAAGTCATTGTTAATGGCTGAAAGATACTGGGAATTACTTTCAATCTTACTTTTCTGTTTTATAAAATGAGATAATAAATGCAGGATGGATGTGAGAACTAAATGAGAAAATAGAAGTGAAAATGCTGTGTAAACTGTAAAGCTTTAAAATTTTTAGTTAACTGCTTTTACTAGGACAGTTTCTCATCTGCCCCCTCACTTTGTCCTAGTTCCAGCACAAAATATCCAAATGGAAATCCACAAACAACAGCAAGAAAATGAATTCAGATACAAGAGCAATTGATTACCAACTTTGATGGAAATTACCTTTGCACATGTGATGACTATTTCCTTAATCAGGTTATGCTATTTGAAAACAGGATGGAACCCCATAGGCTGCCCTTCCTCATATTTTCACATGAAAGATAATATAGAGGGTCGCCTTCCAGGTGACCCAACAATGAACAAGTAGGCAGAGTACTGTGCACTTTTTACAAGATGACAATGACTCATTTACTTCTACAGTTACCCCTAAACTCCAGCATCTAAAACCTTCATTGGAGGATTTTGTTTTGTTTTATTTTGTTATGAGACAGAGTCTCACTCTGTGTCCCTGGTGCTATGGTGTCATAGCTCACAGCAACCTCAACTCTCGGGCTCATGCGATCCACCTGCCTCAGCCTCCTGAGTAGCTGGGACTACAGGTGCCCACCACAACTCCCAATTAGTTTTTCTATTTTTAGTAGAGACGGGGTCTCGCCCTTGCTCAGGATGGTCTCGAACTCCTGGGCTCCGGAGATCTACTCACCTTGGCTTCCCAGAATGCTAGGATTATGAGTGTGAGCCACTGTGCCTTGCCATTATAGGAGGATTTTGTATGGCCATGAGCTTCATGTTAAAATTGAGAGAAGCTGGAGATATTAACCCCCCCCCAAAAAAAACAACTTAAGTGACTTGAAAATAATACCATGTCAAAAATTAAAAGGAGTTGTTTTCTCATCTTAAAAGAGATCATAAAATAAGCACTCACCCTCTTCATGTATTTTGAGAAACTGCACAACTGAAGCAGTTCTGTTTTCTACTATCCATGAAACCCAAGGCAAACTCTACACTAGTGTTTTCAACCTCTTTTTATCTTACAGCACACTTGATCCTATAGTTAAATTTCCACAGCACACCTAAATTATGCTGATCAAAAAAAGAGTAAACAAAAGAACATACTATGTTTTGAACTTTTGAAAATAATTTAATTAATGATCTTTAAAAATTTTCATAGCACATCTAAGATTATCTCACAGCACATAGGCTGAAAAACACTGCTATACTCCACAGAAGCCTTTGCTGGTGCTATTTGCTTAATATAAAATGTCCTTCCTATTCACTATCAAATTCCCACTCTTCCTTCAAGGCCCAAGTCTATCCTCACCTTGTTTTAGAACCAGACTGTCCTTGGGTTACAGGGTTTCTTTCCTGGTTGCTCACATGCCCTTCTTCTGCCTTTCTTTCACGTGGTGGGTGCTCACTAAGAATCTAGTGAACAAGAGGGATCCTGGGGGGTAGGGGTAAGAAATGTGCCTCCTCCTGTCACCACAGCATGTTTACAGTGGAAGGAGACACTGTTCCCAGAGAAGGGGGAAGGAAAGTGCTGTCACTTGGGGAAAACTAGGAGACAATGTGTATGAAGCGGCTAAAGACTTCCCAACCAACAGTTTCATTTTTCTTCCTATGGTAGCTCTACAAAACACCAACCACAATCCCCAGGAATGTCTCAAGAGATTTCATAGGTAGTGTGGTGACAAGGTCGAAAATTAAGTATAACTTAATCTCATTTCACAAAATTTTAAAAATAATAAAATAAATGGGGAAGTTAGGAGGAATATGGCAGTGAAACCAAACCAACAGTAACAAGATACTCTACTTTTATAGCCATACAGTGTTTCTTAAGATAAAAACATTACATGATGTAACATTATAGCTTATAGTTTTTACTTTAATGAAATTTGTTTAATTTTTTTGGAAAACTCACTTGTTATTGTAAATTAGCTCTGTCTCAAGTTCTGTGAGGATGCTTTTATGCATTAATACACATTTTCACATTTGATTTTATTTTCAGTCTTCTCTGATTTCTAGCTTTTCATTGAAATTTTCAGTTATATTAAATTGGCATTTTTAACCCATCTAAGCAAAATTACTGCAACTAAAAAGAGAAAAAAATCTTTCTCTGCACATGTTTCACCCTTTTTTCCCCTTAACTCTTCATTATTTGCTTTTAGACCATATTCCATAGCAAAAAAATGCCAAGGATCTAACGAAGGGTATGGACTAGAGAAAAGAAGATACTTCTCATTTCCCTACATTGAGCTTTTATGAACTTTCCTTCAAGGAACCCAGAATTATAGCATTTTAACCCCACCTGCACTGGCCTATCCTCGGTTTTGAGTCTGTTAATGGACCTCCTACCAGCTTTCCCTGGTATCTTGCCATAACCACTGATATGGGGACCTTTGTGTCTGGACTATCCTTTCTCTTGTGTCAGTGCTCTTTTTTGGTCATTTTGTGCCATCTCCATTTCTCTCCATTTGACCTTCTCCCTGTCTCCCCTTGTAGCAGTGGGTCTTAGGCAGCCATTTGTATGACATGATCCCAACATAAAGTGGGCAATAAACAGAACTGGGCCAACTCCCTTACCCAGAAATCAGGAATAGGTCCAAGCAAGAGTTGGTCCCCCTTAGTGTGGCTAAACCTGTAACACTTAAACTCATAAATGACAGATAAGCCATGTTTTCCCCACATGGAACCAACGGATGAGAAAGCTGCTCTATAGAGAGGGAAGAAGGAAGAGGAAGACAGTGGTCTTCTAGTGCGACTGGGGCCAAGGAGACCAACCCTGGATTTACCCTTTGGGGATTATCTTTACTTGCCTATTTCTACCATTTACAACCAAAAGAGTCTTTACTAATAAGTGTACATGCATAAAAAGGAACATTTTAGTTTTGAAAGTATTGTAAAATCTTAATCCAGCTGAATACCATACACATTAGAAAATAAAGAATAAATAGCATTATGACTTAATCTATTAAATGAAATTACCTGGCATCCTAGAAAAATCCAGGTTGTCGAAGTCTATTCACATAAAGTATTGAACATTTGGGACAGAACAGAATCGAGACAGAAAAATGCAGGGGAAAGTCACAATCTCTGTGGCAGGCAATTTATTTCTTCCACCTGTCGCACAATTACTCCTACCTCTCCTAACTCCTGGTTCTCCTGTCAGTCAGCAAGTCCTCTGATAACAAAGAAGATAAAACCATGGAGAGTGTCTCTGGGGTTGGAGTGGAGGAAAAAGTCTGGGAGAAGGAGGCAAAGAAACTGGCTGCCAGTCTCAGGAAAAAAAAATTATTGCCTGTAATGATTCAAGTGACACTAAGTGGCAGATTGGCTGGAGTGCACAGGTAGGTCACTGAATATACTAAAAGAACATGGAAGAAGTGTGAGCAGACAGGAGGGACCCGGCTATTGCAGTAACAACCAAGCTGCTCTGATCTGACAAACCACACATTTGCTTTTTTAACTGACTATGGATGCAAATATTCAGGAAAAAGTTAAATGTAATTTAAAAATCTCTTTGTTTATTAATCATGTCTAAATGAGCCTCCTTTTTATTTAGTAATCTATCCTACACTTCTGTGTCTGTCACAGCAATGAGACATATAGTAAATCTGGGAGTAATCATGATATTAAAATTAGCTCATTGGGCAAGAATAAGTTAGAGCATGTGGCATCATTGATCCTTAGAAAATGATAACTAATTAATCTCAATTGCCTTATTAATTCTAACCCAAATGTTTAAAAATGAAATACAAAACCAATAATCATGTGAATGTATATATTTATATTTTAATTCATAAATTCTTTATAGAAATTAATTCTCCTAGTGGAGATAGGGGATAGAAAACTAACACTAGCCAAAGATAAAAAAAAAAAGAGGATTTCTTTTTTTTCTTTTTAGAAATGGCTAATTTCCTCTCCCTGATTATTAAAAAAATTCAAAAAAATCAGAAAACTTAGAAAGGTATAAAAAAGATAATCAAAGTTACCTAAATTACACTACATTAATTGATAGCTGTGAAGTTATCTTTCCAGGCATTTTTTTTCTTTTTTGGCAAGTCTGTTAATTTGAGGACCCAAAGGATAGAAATTCCCCAGGAGGTTATTAGAAATGTTGACTCTCAGGCTCCATCCCAGATCTACTGAATCAAAACATGCATTTAGTAAGATTCTCCAAGTGATGTGATGTACGCTGGAAAACCACTACACTAGGTAAGTCTTTTACTTTGTCCTGCTAAAATGTTGAACCAGAGATTTTTAGAACAGTTTTATTGAGATATAATTTACATACTATACAATTCATTCTTTTAAAGTGTACCTATTAGTGGGTTTTATTATAGAGATATAATTTACATACTATACAATTCATTCTTTTAAAGTGTACATATTAGTGGGTTTTAGTGAATTCAGAGAGTTGTACAGCCATTGATACTATATAATTTTAGAATATTGTCATTAACCTCCTCCCACCCCAAACGTACCCATTAGTAGTAATTTCCCACTCTTTCTACCCCATGAGCTCCTGGCAACCATTAATAATCTATTTTCTGTTCAAGACAAGCCTGAGCAACATGATGAGACCCCCCTAAAAAAATAAGAAAAAAATTAGCCATGCATGGTGGCACACGCCTGTAGATCCAGCTACTAAAGAGGCTGAAGGATGGGGTTCACTAAAGTCCAGGAGTTTGAAGGTGCAGTGAGTTATGATCATGCCACTGCACTCCAGTCTGGGTGACAGAGCAAGACCCTGTCTCCAAAACTCATTTCTGTCTCTAAGAATTTCCTGCTTTGTAAATGTGATTTAAATGAAATCATATTACATGTGGTCTTCTGTGACTGGCTTCTTTCACTCAGTGTAGTGTTTTCCATATTCATCCATGTTATAGCATGTATCCATACTTCATTCCTTTTTATTGCTGAATAATAAATCCTTTACATGGATACATGACATTTTGTTTTTATCTGTCAATTGATCCCTTTATTTTTTTACTCTTTGATTATTTTGTACCTTCATATATAAGTTTTTATGTGGATATATGTTTTCACTTATATTGCTAGGTCACATGGTAACTCTACTTTTAATTGTTTGAGGAACTTTGAGGCTATTTTCAAAACTGGTTCCACCATCTTCTATTACCACCTGCAGTGCATAAGGATTCCTATTTTCCAAATCCTCAATATTACCTGTTATCATCTGACTTTTTGAGCTAGCCATCCTACAAGGTGTGAAGTGGTTTCTCACTGTGGTTCCTATTTCCATTTCACCCACAACTAATGATCTGATTATCTTTTCATGTGCTTATTGGCCCATTTGTACATATTCCTTGAAGAAATGGTCTGTTCAGATCTTTTGCCCATTTTTACATTGTCTTTTTATTGTTGAGTTTGTAAAAGACTTTTCTATACTTTCAATACTAGATCCTTAAGAGATATATATTTTCTCCTATTCTTTGGGTTGTCTTTTCATTTTCTTGTTGATGTCCTTTGGCGGACCAAATTTTCACTTTTAAATTTGATGAAATTCAACTGATCTATTTTTGTTGTTTGTACTTTTGATGTCAGTTAAAGAAACCACTACCCAAGACCAGAAGGATCTACTAAAATGCTTTATTCTATGAGTTTCATAGTTTTAATTCTAAACTTTTGATCTACATTGATGGTGAATTTGCTTTTGCATGTAATACTTTGCAACTTCATTCTTTTACATGTGAATATCCAGTCACTTGAGTACACTTTGTTGAAAAGACTATACTTTCTCCATTGAATGGTCTTGGCATCCTTGTTGAAAATCAATTGCCTACTGTTCTACCTTTGCCTATTACTGATTACACTAATCAGATTTATGTTTTCCAGAAAGGTCATCAAGCCGCACGCAATAAAGATGGTTCCAGTCCATGAACCCCTGTATCACTCTCCCTCCGGAGAAACCCCAACTGCCCCCTTCTATCTTCGCCCGACCCAGCAGGAAGCAGTTAGATCGAGTCTTTGCCCTTTTCCCCTAACAGCAGTTAGAGTTTCTACTCGGAGAGGGAGAATTGACGCAGGACATTTGGTGCCCTAGCCAGCTCAGCGGAGCTGGCAGACCTGCCGCCTCCTCCTTGGCGGTGTTGGTGCTGCGGCAGCCAGCTGAAGAACCAGCAGACTGGATGACAGGCAAGGAGGGGGACCTCCAACCCCCACTGGAGGCTCCAATAGCCAAAAAGGCTGGACAACAGCCGAGGAGACACCTGTGCCTTGGTGTCTCCTTCACTTTACACTTAGGACTAAATGTGGAACCCCCATTTCCTATGCCTAGGTCAATTTCTTGTGAATTTCCTAGGCCTCAATTCCATGAATGGACTGTGTCCATTCATTG
>CAUYRH010116343.1:0-15423 GCA_963574655.1 Perodicticus potto
GCCTGTAGTCCCAGCTACTCGGGAGGTTGAGGCAAGAGAATCGCCTAAGCCCAGGAGTTGGAGGTTGCTGTGAGCTGTGAAGCCACGGCACTCTACTGAGGGCGATAAAGTGAGACTCCGTCTCTACAAAAAAAAAAAGAAAAGAAAAGAAAAGAAAATGTCTGTATTATCTCCCCGGCTTCCCTGTACCCTCATTTACTGCATTGGTTGCTTTGTTTATTCAGCGCACGGGCAGCTCACTTGACTGGTAGTGTTGGCTCTGGGTTCAAACACAGGTGTTTCTGGCTCTTGCCATATCCGGGTACCTATTGGGCAGTACCACTTCATGTGGGGAGACAAATGCAGCGCCACTTTTCTCCCTGAGACAAAACAAACTTAGGAGGGGAGTATTTAACAAGGACAGAAAAACAAGAAAGAAAAAGCTATTACTTGCAAAGATTTAGGGAAAACTTTAAAGAGGCAAAAATGTTGAGTTACCAAGTTGGTACAATTCCAACACTTCAAACTCTTAATCTCCCTTTTTCACACAGATCTGGTGCGAGTGAAAGGATTTTTTCCAGGATATACACTTCTATAACCAAAGCAGGGCACAGAACTCAGCCTGGGACTTCTGAGCTACAGTATGATGTTCTCATTCTCAGCATTGACTTAAAAAACAAAAACAAAACAAGAAACAAACCTCTATTAGTTGAGACAGCTTGAAAAGGTGTCTCACCACTGTCTCCTACTTTTATCTTTATGATAAAAAGTAGTTTGGATCACTACTATATATTTTTCTTTTATACCAAATTAATGGCCAAAATGAACTGAGGCCAAAATGAGCAGAGCACCGAGAAGTCTTCAGGTGGCTCCGGTTGCCAGGGGAACCCACCCGAGTCTCAGTGAAGGAGAGATTGCTTCTGTGGAGTCAGGCTCTGGGGAGTATGAGATTTTTATCATAATGGCAGATAAAAGGTCATAAAACAGAAAGGAAAAATAAACTGCTAAAATGCTGTATTCCATTATTCACTGATAATAGACTTGTGTATGCAATGCAAATGCTATGCTTATAACCATGTAAAAATAAGAACGTGGGGATTTTATTGGGTAATTCTGGGAAGCATCTTGGGTGGTGGGTGGCTTTGACATTTCTGACAGATAGACTGGATAACCCGTCAGCAGACTGTGATTAACTCACTTTTGCGTGGCTCTAACAACAGACACAACCCAACAGTGAGTGTAGAGCTAAAGGGAGTAACTCGGTTTGCTTATGACACTGGGTGCAGCCAATGTGTCCAAGCAAAGCCCAGTGCAGCCAGCTTCAGCTCACTTCACTCAGCAGATATGACTGAATGTCCCCAAGTGCGGGGAGAAGAGGCAGGGCCTGAAGAGGCTGCAACAATAACCAAGACAGAGGCAAGCCCTTTCCAAAGGGAAAACAATCTGATGTAAGAGACGAAATCTAATTGGTTTAATATTTATGAATAACGAAATAATTTTTGATAACAATTACATTCAACTCTGCTAAGAATTATGTAGGAAAAGTGTTTAATAAACACTGATAGCCAAAGCTACAAGTTTGTGCAAAATTTAAAAACCGCTTCCCTTTCTCCAAACATTACTTCTGTTTGTCAGTAAATGGTCATAATAAAATCCAGGTCTGCCCTGTCCTTGGAGACATGTTGCACATGTTGGCAGAGGACACTCTGCACCCATGTGTAAGGGCCCTGAGAACAACCAGGACTGCCTGGTAAGAGAACATCCAAGCTGGTATTTATGGAGTGCACCGTAGCTCTCAGGTAAGGAAAAAGAAAGGGACCGGGACATGGATGTGGAAGGGCGGTGCACCAGGCATGATCCTCACCTCTTTTGAACACCCTGGATATGCAGACTTTGTCCAACAAAGGTAGGGATTGTCCCCAGTGATAAAAGAAAAGTGATGCCACGAATTTTCCAGGAAGAAAGGGCACAGAGGAGGCACAAGTGCAAAAGCGTGTCTGCAGGATTATGAGAGTGGAGCATGAGAAGAGAGGACAGCCAGACGCAGACCCAGGGAAGAGCCCGTCAGGCTGCACAGGATGTGTTGTGAGCCCACAGTGTGGTGCAAATGGCAAATGTGAGGAGGGCGCATTTGGGCACGGCATAGGTAAAGCTCCCCTGGGGGTCTGAGAGATGAGTCAACCCTAAAGCAGCACTTGCAAGCAGACAGGGAGGAGATGATAGTTTTAAGAACCATTTAGGAAATTAAATTGACAAGACGTGTGGTTTGAATGAACATGGAAGTTAGGGAGGAAGGAGGGTTTAGAATGACTTTAAGAACATGCTCGGGTGACCAAGTAAATGATGCTGCCATTAACTGAAATTGGAAATACAGGAGAAGTCAAAGTAAGCTCTGAACATCATGAGCTCGGGTTTGGAAGTCTGTGTTTGAGGCAGGAGTGGGGCGCTGGCTTGTCTATGTCATGGAGGGTTCTCTACAGGGTGTCCCAAAGGTCACCGTACATACCCTCAAGAGGAAAATGGGAAATTGTAGCTCAACGTGCCCTTATTTACAAAATATTGTGTTGATGTATGAATGTAAAAAATGTTCAAAATATAATTTATATATGAGTTTGTTAACTTCCTGTGTATGGCAGCCTTCGGAATGCCCTGTAATTCTTGGAAGATTCCATGTTGGAGACAAAAAAGAGCTGTGGACATGAGTAAGGATGTCAGAGGTGAACATGAGAAGAAAATCAGACTGATAGGAAATGCCGGAGAAGTGACACCCTTAATAGGTATCTAGCAAAGAAGACTGATAAACAATGGGCATAAATTAAAGACAAGAAACCAAGAGAAGAGAGAATTTCAGCAAGGAGAGGTAATCAACAGTCTCCACGTGGATAACAGTTAAATAAGACATTTAGCAAAGAGAAAGTCACTGGGGACTCCAGCACTACCTATAATTAAAATTATATTTTAGAATTGAGCATTTCAACAGAAATGAACAGAAAATAAAACATAGTAAAAGGGTGAAGACCCACTTGGCATAGAGTCTCTGTTGAGGGAACTCCTGCCTTGGGAAGAGGGAATGCGATGTGGCCAACGTAAAGGGCACCTGCCTCTCTACCCTGCCCAAGGCCATTCCTCAGTTTATATAATAACTGGGAACAAAAGGCCCACCTGGCTGTCTGTGAGAGAACTACCCTCCTTGGTAGACAAAGTCCCAGCTCTTAGCTTAAGAGATGTTCCTCTGCCTTTAATCATCACACTGTAAGTCATGACAAGACTAGGTGCTGACCAAAGGGCACCCTTCTTGGCCACTGCAGACGAGAAAACTCCGGATCCACATACCAGCTGATCCAATGCTGCCAGGCCATGCGGTCACACACGGCAAAGCTACTTGTGTCTCAGCTGATTAGACTCTTTCTGCACTGTTTGCAGAAAGTTAAAAATGTTCATGAGGTTCCCAGTAATAGGGCATCTCAAATCATTTCATTTGTTTAAATCCTTTTACAGAAACAGAATTCCAAAGGATTTTCCCCCCTCTGTTTAGTGATGTTTTCTATTAATGCCAGTAGGATACCTTACCCCTACCACGCCCTTATCAATACCTTACATTCGGTGGCTAAGACTGTCCCTGGGAATTACACTCGTCCCTCCCCAAGTGTGTCTGCTCCTCATTTGCCTTAGAAGAGGCCTGGTAGAGATAAAGGGCTCCCTCCAGGGATATTTTCACAAACACTGCCTGAACCTCTCCTTCCACCTGTGATTCTATCCACCCAAAGTGGGTCTGGAGGGCAAGAGGGGGCCTGCCCACTGCCATCAGCACCACCCCCACCCCACGTGAAATTACTAACGCTGGCTTGGAGTGTAGCTGTAGGCACTTCGGCTTGTCCAATTCTGAGAACCAAATCAGAGAAGCCATTTTAAAGGCATGAGCACATTCTTTAAGCGAAAGTGTTGCTGGTAATTCATATGAATGTCTTACAATTTCAGTTTATGTATAAGGGAGAGCAAGAAGGTCAGGAGGTTTTCATCTTCAGGGATTATCATAATTACAGATGCACACCCAGAAAGCAAGAACCTTTAAGGCTAATGCACAAAAGCACTGCCAGTAGAGGGCTGGGTCGGCTGCCAGTATGCAGGGCAACTAGTTCCCCAGGCCACTTTCTGCCTTAGCCCCATATAGCCCCCCACTGCAGAGCCTGGGGGAACCCACAGTCCCTTACCCTTCCTCCCACTCACTTGGCCCCTTGGTGTGAAAATTCTCAACAAGGCCACGTAGGGCACCATCAGCTACTGCAGAGGGAAGACAAACTTCACCCTGGTGTGGTGGGTCCTTGTATCAAGCCCAGAATGCCTAGTCACCAAGAACTTGGTCTGGTCACACTAGTTTTCTGCCAACACTCTCAACCTCACTAACCCCACTGTCCCGTGTGTTAGGACCGAGAGAACATTTGACTTCCTAAACATTCATATTGACATTAGTACTCAGGTCCCTAACACGGTCTCTGCCATCTGCAAAGCATGCATTGACTGGATGAATTAAAAATGATGGCAAATTATATACCACATATCACGGTAAAGAAGCAAAAGAGAATGAATGGTCTTGGGGACCAGAGAAGGTGCAGCTAGAATATTAGCATGTGTTTGGAAAGGTAGCATTACCTTGAGACAGTGGTTAAATTGTATTTCTCAAATTTGACAGCATTTCCTTTCCCTTTTTATTGCATACATCTGAAAGCAAAATTATGACCAACATGATAGAACTCAAGGGATAATAAATCTAGAGAAAACAAGTTGGTAGCATCCTTTGAATCTTACATAGGATTGTGCACATTTATTAAGATCAATAAACTCACTGAGTTTAACAAAACTTACAAGTTCATGACCCTAAAAGTGTTCATACTCAGAATAAGCTTTGTATCTGGAGGCAATGCTTGCCCAAAATGTTACTTGTTTTGCAATAAATTTCACAATTATTCAGTTAGCACTTGGAATCTAGAAACAAAAATCCCCTAAGTGAAGAAGCCACAATAGCTCATGACATCTAATAATTCCACCTCTGACTGACTCCTTTGTCTTATAAGGAAAAGATCCTCTTCAATTTCCAGCATTTCACAGTGTGTGCCATTGAAATTAAAAGCCTCAGGCTGCACCCAAAGAGTGATATTTAAAAAGAAGATCAAAGCACAGTTCTACAAACTAAAAAAAAAAAAAAAGAAAAAAGAAAAGAAAGAATAGAGATGTTTGAATAATCTACCTAACAAAGGAAGAGATAATTACAAGCACATCTTAGGTGACATAGAGGTGAATTCTGTTTGATTTCGTTTCTGCTTACTTCTCCCCAATGCCCAGTTTAACAGAATATGAAAACGTGGACATTTGAACAGCAGAGGGAGTAACTGCTATAAAATATTGCCTTTAGTAAAGAAAAAACATAAATAAAGCTCCAACTGACATAAATACTTTCAATAGCACAGCAAAATTTGAATCCAATTTCATTTCAAAGGTATCAGTTTTTTTTTGTTTGTTTTTTTTTTTGAGACAGAGCCTAAAACTGTTGCCCCGAATAGAGTGCTGTGGCTCACAGTCACCTCCAACTTCTAGGCTCAGGCGAGTCTCCTGCCTCTGCCTCCCAAGTAGCTGGGACTACAGGCGCCCTTCACAATGCCTGGCTAGTTTTTGGTTGTAGCCGTCGTTGTTGTTTGGCAGATCTGAGCTGGATTCAAACCTGTCAGCTCAGGTGTATGTGGCTGGCGCCTTAGCCACTTGAGCCACAGGCACTGAGCCAAAGGTACCAGATTTTTTATAATTAGAAATGGAGAAATTAAATCACTGTTTGGTGCCCATTGCCATAATAATATCATAATTCATCAAAGCACTTCCTATATCTCATTTGGTCATGATGACTTCCTTCTAGAAAAGACCCGACGATCCCTGTTTTATAATTTAAAAAGAAGGCTCCAAGAGGTTAAGTCATATAACCACGATCATTTAACAAATGAAAGAACTAGGAATAGAATTGTTCTCTGGATTCCAATCCAGGATTATTTCACCTTCTCAGCTTGCACAAAAATTTAGTTTGAATGAAAGCAGAGATGAGTCATAAGAGTAAAATTAAAATGTGAGAAGAATGTCAAGTGCTTGCTTTAATGCTGAAGCCTGAACTGTGGCTTCACTGTTTTCATCATGCAAGAGCTAGCTAATAGACTTTTTGAAACAGAAACAAATGGTCACAATAAAAATAATTTTGAAAAATTATATCAATGTTAGTTAGTTAGACTTCCCCCAAAGGGGTATATTTAGATAACTAAAACAAGTAAATGGAGAGACGGACAGATTCCATAGTCAACTAAAAGAAAAATATGAAATAAGTGAATATTGCAAATATGTTTATTTGGGAAAGAATACTTGATAATGAATAGGATTACACACAGCAACATGGGAAAGTAACACTTAAGATTATATACTAAAATTTATCAAGTTTAAAACTATTGTTAATTGCTTTGCTAATACATTCACATGAACCAAAATTCACAACTCTACCAAAGTTTTGAGGACCTTTATTCTCTCCCATTCTACCCCTCTTATAAGGAAACTACGTTTAAAATGTCTTCTATACACATATTCTTTGTGTTTCTTCATGTAAATACAGTTAAATTACTCTCTATACATTTCTTACACATAAAAAATTCATTGTTCCCTAGCATATATTGTTTTTCATATAGATGTACATACTGGACATAACATGTATTTTTATACTGAGACAGAGTTCGTCTCTTGTTCTTTTATGTATTTTTATTTATTTATTTATTTATTTATTTATTTATTTTTTTTTTTTTTGGAGACAGAGTTTCACTTTGTTGCCCTCAGTAGAGTGCTGTAGAGTCATAGCTCACAGCAACCTCAAATTCCTGGGCGCAATCGATCGTCTCACCTCAGCCTTCTAAATAGCTGGGACTATAGGCACCTGCTACAACGCCCTGCTATTTTTTTTCTAGAGACCAGGTCTTGCCCTGGCTCAGGCTCATCTCAAATTCCTGAGCTAAGGCAACCCACCCACCTTGGCCTCCCAGAGTGCTGGGATTACAGCCAGGCGCCAGCCTGTAGAAATCTATTATAACTTATTTGCCATACTCATGACTGGTGGACATTTAGATTGCTTCTAGTTTTTTATTTTTTTATTTTTTTACTTTATTTTTTGAGATAGTGTCTCACTTTGTCACCCTCTGTAGAGCCCTGGCGTCATAACTCACAGCAACCTCAAACTGCTGGGCTTAAGTGATTCTCTTGTGGCTGGAACTAGAGGTGTCCACCACAACACCCAGCTATATCTTTAGAGACAGGGTCTTGCTCTGGCTCAGCCTGTTCTTGTTTTTTTAAAAAACATTCTTTTTAACTTCTTTAGAGCATTCTACTTTGGAGATATATGAGTTTATGTAATCAGTCTTTCACAGACAGAAACTTGGATTGTTTTCATCTCCTGTTATTAAAAACAATGCTGTACACATCATTGTTCAGGACTGCAGGTGTATCCATAAGATAAATCCCCAGAGGGGATGATTTGCTCAAAGGGTAGATGGAGTGGTGTGCTAAAATCATCTGTAAAATTTGGGGAGGTCTTGCTATTTAGTTGTTACAAATGGTACTACTAAAAATTAAATTATGTAAACTTTAATTAAATAAATAACATTATAAATAAAGGTAATAAATATTGAAATAAATGAAGCACTTTCAACTTATTTTAATATGTCCTACTCTGATCTATGCTCAGAAGTTATCTTATATAACTGTTATGCAGAGGGTGCCAAAGACAGGTAGACCTGTTTTAAGAAAGGAAAAACTGTATTAAAAGGGCAATGTTCAATATATACCAATAACAAAAGATAAATACAAGTGATGTTTGACTTCTGTGATTATGAGAGGTGCTTAAAGTGGTTACCGGCAGTGCCTGACACTTCTGATTATGGGGAAGCATACTGCATGGGCAATGTTGACAGGAGTGTCTGCCTGTAATCACTGCACAAGCTGTTTCAGTTTCTTTCCAAAGTACCACCAGTGTAGCTGGTTTTCCTTTATTGTCCCCCATACGCAGGCATCCATTGTTGTACTTCCAACAACATTCTCAAATTTCAAATCCCACTTGGAAATGGTCTTGTACTCCTAGAATGACAGCAACACAACAATGGTGCTTCTGCCATTTTCTGTGACTGCCTTGCCTGTCTCACAGTGACACCAGGATGTGTTTGATTTACACCATCTTTTGAGCAAAAGTCACACTACATATTGCTACCCTGATTCAATTCAACTTCAAAAAGTTATATATGTCTCTTAAAATGTGCATACATTATTTTCTGAGCTTCCCCACTATTTCTAGGGGGACAGCTATAGTGGGCAGCTTCCCAGCTTCGTGTCCAATGAGTGGCACCCCACCCATTGCTGAGTCAGCCATCAGAGGGGAATAGTTACACCATAGAAATTGGCAAATGCTATCAGTCAGGGCTTTCTTTCTCCTGAAGAGCTTGTAGTTAAACATTCACCTGCATGTCCCTGATTAGATGTCTTTAAGCTATTTGTAACCCATAACAACTTAGTTGACTCTACTTTTGTGTACTGAAATTAAACATTTTTAGTTGACACCTTAGTCTCCCTGTCCTGAGGAGTCAATTCTCTTACTGAATGATGTAGTTTGGATGTCTGTCCCATCCAAATCCAGTGTTGGAGGTGGAGCCTCATGGTAGAATCACTCAACCAAACATTACAAACTAAATCCAATAACATATACAACATGACCAAGTGGGATTTATCCCAGAGATGAAAGTTTGGTTTAACATTCAAAAATCAGTCACTGTAATACGCCATAGGAATAAGATTGATAACAAAAATTACATTGTTATTTCAAAAGAGGCAGAAAAAACATTTGACAAAATCCAAACCCTATCACAATAAAACCATTCAATAAAGAATAGAAAGGAATTTCTTCAACCAATATAGTTCATTAACAAAGACCTGACAGCCCAAATCAAACAATAGTGAAAAAGCAAATACTTTTGTCTTAAGATCAAGAATAAAATACGGAGGGAGATATACCATTGCCTCTATTCAACATTGCTCTGATCATTTTAGCCTGGGAATTAGGCAAGAAAATAAATTAAAATTTCCCAGATTGCAAAGGAAGAAGGAAAACTAATTCTATTCACCAATGAATATAGAAAACCCTATAAAATCTGTTTAAAAACTATTTGAACTAGGGTAGTACCTATGGCTCAAAGGAGGAGGGCATTGGCCCCATATACCGTAGGTGACAGGTTCAAACCCAGCCCCGGCCAAAAACTGCAAAATACCCCAACTATTTGAAGTAATGAGTTCAATGAGGTTGTGGGATACCAGGTCAATCTAAAAAGAATCATTTTCGTCTGTACACAAGCAATGAACAATCTGAAAATGAAAATAAAGCATTTCTATCTATAATGGCATCAAAAAGAATTAAAAATTAAGAATAAATTGTATTTTAAAAGTTAGACTTCTACAATGAAAACTGGGAAACAATGAAATTAAAGAATATATGAATAAATGTAAAGATATCCCACATTTATGATCAGAAGGCCCAATATTATTAAGAAGATAATATTCCATAAATTGATCTCCAGATTTGACCCAATTTCTACCAAAATCTCAGCTGAATTACAGAAAAGCAATGGACTCAAGAACCAAAACAATCTGAAAATAGATAAAGTGGGAGACCACACACTTCCCAGTTTCGAAGCTTCCTACAAAGCTACAATAATTAAGACAATGTAGTAGTGGCATAAGATTCCGAACCAATAGGATAGAATTGAAAGTCCAGAAGTAGACCAATACATCTAGAGTGAATTCATTTTCAACATAAAGGTGTCAATGCATGTGCTAGTCAAAGGAGAAAGAACAGTCTTTTTCAATAAATGGTTCCAGGATGACTGCATGTCCCCACAGCAAAGAAGGAAGTTAGACCACTACCTACCTCATATCTTTTTACAAAGAAATTAACTCAAAGTAGATCACAGAACCAAATGGAAGAACTAAAAATATAAAAGTGTTTTTTAAGAAAAAGGAATATATCTTCATGACCTTGAGTGAGGCAGTGGTTTCTTAAATATGAAACCAAAAGCACAAGTGAGAAAAGAAAAAAATAAATAAAATGGACTTCCTCAAAATTAAAAACATTTGCCATCAAGATAGTGAACAGAAAACCCACAATGCTGGAGAAACTGCTTGAAAATAAATCTTATAAGAGACATATTCAGGATACATTAAGAACACAGAACTCAATAATTCTAAAAAATGACCCACTTTTAAAATAGGCATAGGATCTAAATAAGCAGATTCTCTAAAGAAAATATACAAATGACCAAGAAACAAATGAAAAGATGCTTATACTCATTAGTCATTAGGGAAATGCTTATCAAAACCATGATAATACTTCATACTCACTACAATCGTTATTATAAAAATATACACAATACAGTTTGCAAAAGATGCAAAAATATTGTAACCCCCATACTTCACGGGTGGGAACACAAAATAATACACCCGCTTTGGACAACAGTTTGAAAGTTCTCAAAACAGTAAACATAGAGTTACTATATGATCCAGAAATTCTACTCCCAGATATATCCTAAACAGATGAAAATATATATCCATACAATAACTTGTATACAAGTATTGAAGTATTCATAGGGGTATTATCCACAACAACCAAAAGGTAGAAGCAACCAAAATGTCCCTCAACTAATGAGTGGGTGAATAATATGCTGTACATTCACACAGAGAGTACTATTCAGCCATAAACTGAAAGCAAAGGATGTGGTGGGAATTAACACACGGTACTGTAGGGATGAGCCCTGAAAACATCATGGAAAGAAACCCATTACAAAAGATGACATACTACATGATTCATCTATATGAAATAGGCAAATCTAGAAACAGTAAGTACATTCGTGGTTTCCCAGTTGTGGGATGGGAGTAATGTTGAATGATCATGATTGGTATAGAGTTTCTGTCTCAGGTGATGAAAATATTTTAAAATTAGATTATGGCAATGCAACTCAGTAAATGCACTAAAAACATGTGTTACACATTAAGCACTTGAATTTTATGTTGTGTAATTTACAGATCAATAAAGTTGCTTAAAAATAAAAGAAAAAAAATGTACTCTCATGAAAGGAGACAGAATATCTTCACTGTCTTCCCAGGAAGAATCAAAAATTCTGTATCTTATGAATACAGAGATTAGACAAATATGGTGGCCTGACAGTGTAGTCATACCCAATATCAGAGGAAGAAAGTCTCAAAAGGATGTAGTCTGTATGGAATAATCTCAAAACAAGGAATAGAGGGAGAAAGAACATTCCAAGGGTCAGCATACATGAACTGGCTAACTCAATACCCTGTCAATCTGAAAGCGTGTCCTTATATGGATAGGATGCATCCGACTATCACAGCATAAGCAGACACACCTGTCACCTGATTCTGTTTTCACCAACAATCTGTTCATTGTATTTCACTCCCCCCATACCCTTTCCTATAGGAAAAAAAGGCACTGATCACTTGAAGAAGAAAATTACTACACATATTACAGTTGGATATCTTATCATGTGACAATAAATTTATATTTTGTTGACTGGTGTCTTACAAACTTGAAGATTGTAAGTCCTGAGACTGAGTCCTGGAGACTGTTTCTGGACTCTTAAATCTGAAGACCAGGCACATAATTCTACTTTATGAAATTTCTTGTAAACTAGCCAGATGATTGGTACTCTGTTTATTTTGATATTCCAATCAAACTGCAATAGTTGTATTCCCTGACAATAACTTTTAAGAAATTATTACCTGTACTAGCTAAAAGAATCTTTTCCATCCTGACCAATGGGTCTTGCTAAAGGTTAAGGTTTATGGCTGAGATCAAGCTTCTTTTGAAAAATCTTAGCCTTTAAGAAACTTTATTTAAACTTGTAAATATAACAGAAATTCAGGTCAACAGAAGCACGAAAAATATACTTAAATGTAACTAATTTTTCCCTGTCAGTCTAAATTTGTCCAGTTATTTCTTTCAATTGCAGATCAAGTTGTGAAAATAATGCTATTAGGCTTGGCGCCTGTGGCTCAGCGGGCTAAGGCACCAGCCACGTACACCTGAGCTGGCAGGTTTGAATCCAGCCGGGGCCGCCAAACAACAATGATGGTTGCAACCCAAAAAATGGCCGGGTGTTGTGACAGGCGCCTGTAGTTCCAGCTACTTGGGAGGCAGAGGCAAGAGACTTGCTTGAGCCCAGGAACTGGAGGTTGCTGTGAGCTGTGATGCCACAGCGCTCTATCCAGGGTGACAGCTTGAGGCTCTGTCTCAAAAAAAAAAGAAAGAAAGAAAGAAAATAATGCTATTAAATATTTCTTACATGTACCTTCATCAGTGCTTTTCTTGTTGGAAAAGAAAAAAAGTTCCAGAATGTTATTCCTCCAAAATCCCTATTCAGTTTTCTAATATAAAGCATCTATCACTGTAAGCCCAAATTTTATTATTATAGTTCCACAACCCCATACATAAAACCTTTGGTCTTTTACATTTTCTAATTAACACTTCCCAAGTTTTAGGAAATTCATACTGTGCATACATCATGTCGTACATAACTTTCTTAGAGAGCCCAGGGGCAGCACTCTTGTAATCCAACATTAATGGTTATCAATACATTGATTATTCTTATAGTCAAACATTAATATCGCACACAAGTGGGAGAAAAACACATTAATTACTTCAGGCCAGATTTTGCCTCCCTATGAATTTGCTGCAGATTTCTGGGGAAAGAAACAGATTTTCAGCCTTTTGCATTTTGCAATCACAGATATGCAATTTTAGATGGGCGATTTAAATGACTAGGCTACCTCAAGAGAAGAACTAATAAATTTGTCATGTGACAAAAGTAATGATGGAAAGGAAAAAAAATTTTTCTTCAGTTCTGATAAGAAATCATGCTCAGGATGAAAGCAGTGGCTCATGCCTATAAACCTAGCACTCAGGAAGGCCGAAGTGGGTGGATCTTCAGAGCTCAGGAGTTCAAGACCATCCTGAGCAAGAACAAGACCCTGTCTCTACAAAATCTAGCCCAGTGCTGGGAGGCGGGGGCAGCTGTAGTCCCAGATACTCAGGGGGCTGAGGCAAGAGGATCACTTGAGCCCAAGAGTTTAAGGTTGCTGTGAGCTATGACTCCATAGCACTCAACCAACGGCAACAGAGTGATACTCTGTCTCAAAAATAAATAAAATGAAGTAAAATAAAATAAAATAGGAAATCATGCTTAATTCCTTTTTTTCCTCACCATCCACATCCACCCTCAAGCCTGAATCAAGCAAGGTAGGGTACTTTATTTTTTTATTTATTTACTTTTTTTAAAGACGGAGTCTCAGTTTATCACCCTTGGTAGAGTGCCATGGCATCACACAGCTCACAGCAACCTCCACATCCTGGGCTTAGGTGATTCTCTTACCTCAGCCTCCTGAGTAGCTGGGACTACAGGTGTCCGCCACAACACCTGGCTATTTTTTTGTTGCAGTCTGGCCCAGGCCGGGTTTGAACCCACCACCCTCAGTATATGGGGCTGGCGCCCTACTCACTGAGCCATAGGCGCTGCCCACAGGTACTTTAGAGATGTCATTTAGCTACATGGTGTCACAAACTTAATATATTTGAAGTACAATTTAATTATAAGGATTAATTTCACTTTCTCTGTCATCTTTTTCTCACCAGCATTTTCTCAGTGGTGAAGACTGTGACTATGCGAGATCAGAAGTAGGAGAGAAAGCCTGGAAAAGAGATTTTGACACACATACCCCTTCTGCTATATTGTGTAGATTGGTATAGAATACACATAAGTTTTATATTGGATAAGTTTTATTATCCCATGGGAGAATTACATTTCATTGATACATACATTAGAAGCAAAAGCTATTAATAAAAGGCCTTCCCAAATGGTACAATTTAGAGAAAAATATTTCACATCAAAATTCAAGGACTTCTTCCACAAAAAAATAGCACTGCTTATCTCAAAAGCAAAAGATAGAATTTTAGTTTGTTTATGACATACAGTGGGTAGACAGGTAAGAAAATGAGTCAGTGATGGCTTAATTTATATTTTTTTAGACATTGCAAACAGTACTGTATCTTCAGACATTTATCTGATGACTAAATTTTTTTTTGTGAAGAGAATTATTTCATTATTTACAGAAGAATTCAATTCCAAGAATTGTCCTGAATGTAAATTATGTTTTCCAGCAAGTGTTTCAGTGTGACTTTCACCTCAAGAAACCTGTCGGGGTGAAGCACACGGCTTCCAGAAGAAGCCACCTATGGTTTGTATCATGAGTCAAATTCATCAGCTTGCTGTTTTGGATGTACTGAGGTTTGAACACGTCCCCTCTAAAATCCCCACTATGGTGGTGTTGAGAGCTGGGGCCTTTTGGGATATGACTAAGTCAGGAGGACTCCTCCCCACTGGATTAGAGACTTCTAGAGGGGCGTGAGCGACTTAGCCTGCGCCCTTTTTCTCTGGCCCTGTCTTCCACTGTGTGAGTGCCAAGGCATGATCTCGAAGGGCCCTCACCAGACGCCAAATCTGGTGCTGCCTTGATCTGGAGCTTCCACCCTCCAGAACTGTGAAAAATAAATTCCTATTGTTTATATATCACTCACTCTGTGGCATTTTGTTATAACACCATAAACAAAGGTAAGATGGTTCATAAGCACTTTATGATGATTTTTTTAAACAACAACAAAAATTTTTTTCAATTTCTTGATGCATTTTAAAAGTTTCAATGGATCTAAGGGTGCAAGGGGTTTTTGGTTATATGGGCGTATTGGACAGTGGTGAAGACTGGGCTTTGCGGGTACCTGCCATGGGAACAGCAGACATTGTACGCGATAGCTACTTTTTCATCCCGTCTCCCTACAGCCTTCCCCCTTCTGAGAGTGTTCATTACCCGGCTCTGTGTACCCCTATACCCACATCTTAGCTCCAACTTAAAGCGTAGTATTGGCTTTCTGTGCCTGAGTTATTTCTCTTAGAATAATGGCCTCCAGTCCCATCCAAGTTACTGCAAAGAATGTAATTTCATTCTTTATTATGTCAGAGTAGTATTCTGGGGGAGGGGTGTGTATCTCATTTTCTTTAGCCCCTCATTGGTTGGTGGGTACTTAAGTTGATTCCACATTGTGAATTGTACCTTAATAAACATATGAAGTGCAGGTGTCTTTTTGTTTTTTTTTTCTTTTTGAGACAGAGCCTCAAGCTGTCACCCTGGATAGAGTACTATGGCATCACAGCTCACAGCAACCTCCAATTCCTGGGCTCAAGCGAGTCTCTTGCCTCCGCCTCCCAAGTAGCTGGGACTACAGGCGCCCGCCACAACGCCCAGCCATTTTTTGGTTGCAGC
>CAUYRH010116344.1:0-18866 GCA_963574655.1 Perodicticus potto
CCAAACAACAATGATGGCTGCAACCAAAAAATGGCCGGGCGTTGTGGCGGGCACCTGTAGTCCCAGCTACTTGGGAGGCGGAGGCAAGAGACTCGCTTGAGCCCAGGAATTGGAGGTTGCTGTGAGCTGTGATGCCACAGCATTCTATCCAGGGTGACAGCTTGAGGCTCTGTCTCAAAAAAAAAAAAAAAAAAAAAAAAAAAAGAGAGGAGGGGAACTGAGATTCAATGAAGGCAAAGACTTACCTAAAATGATAATTGATTGGTGGTATAGCCAAAAATGTGTCTGTTGCTTCAGGGCTCATGGACTTCAGGTCTATGTCTCAAAATTTAGAATGTAATTCATTTTATCCAATTAATTTCATTTGATTCACATGATTGTTCCACTTGATTTTTGGAGGCATCGTTACTGTGGGTGGCAGAGAACAGGTCACAGGGTGGCTGTCACAATGCCAGAGGCTGGTTCAACCACATCCAGCCCTGAAAAGCCCTCTAAACTTCTAGAAGGGAGACAGGCATTTGTCTGGTTTGAAAGTTTGTAGAGAATAGAGGCCGAGTCCTTACATACAAAATGGCTTATGTACTTGTCATCAGGAACAGTGAGTGGAGACAGCTGGAAGAGTCTATGCCATTCTGTAATTACTTTTGGACAAAAACTAAAATATGTTTATAAAGTGGGTGATGGCTGTTAGAAAAGGAGCACAGTTCAGGCCACAGCCCTGTGGCCTGCTTCACGGGGGAAGGGTGACTTAAACATATGGATTGGGCTTGAGCTGCCTTGTACAGAAACAGAAAGCATACGGGCTCCCAACCACTGCTAGAGAACGGGGGTAGGTGAACGATAATGTTGACTGAACATGGAGTTTAAAGGAGGTGGTCCCAGGTTATGATTGGTAAACGTTTATACTTCCCTGTCTATGACATCTTAAAAGCCTGAAGGGAAAGAGAAGGCGGGAGACAGGGTTTGACATGGGGTCTTTCATTTAACTAACACCCACTTATACCTGGCAGAAAAAGATCAGGAAACCAAAAGTTCTTGAATTACTAACCAGGGACGACTTCTCGAAGCAGGGAGGAGTTATTACTTTGCTTGCAGATTAGGGGGCTGAGAATAGGAGGGAGGCTGATCCTTGGGAAATTGCAAAGCTGCTGAAGAGGAAGCAGCTGAACATATTTTCCTTTTATTTTTGAATGTTTTGATGTCTGAAGAAAAAGATATCAGTCTTAGTACTGACTGGCAGTGATCCAGCCAAACCTCTGGATAGCTTAGAATTGTGGCGATTGGCATTTGAGTGAAGTTCCCTGACATCCAAGCTGAATCTGCTCTATTCATGCAGGTCGCCTCGTGTTGGTCACTTTTTTTCCCTTCTTAGGGGAGGGAGAAAAGTTATTGCATGATTCTGGGACCTGTTAGGCTTCTTGAAGAATTAAATTCCTTACAGAACATTTAAGGCACCCCTTGCTTAAAGTTTCAGCTCTTCTATTCATAGGTTTTTTTGGTTTTTCTCTTTGAGACAGAGGAGTGTAGGAGAGAATCAGCCCCTCAGTTATGTAGCCTGGGCTAGCTCAGACTCTGAGGCTTAGGAATCCTCACATCTCAGCCTGCAGAATAGCTGGGACTATAGGCGTGTGCCACCATGTCTGGCCAAGTTTTCTACTTTTTTTTTTTTTTTTTGTGGAAATGGAATCTTGCTCTCATTCAGGCTCAAATTCCTGGCCTCAACAATCCTCCTTTTTTGGCCTCCCAAAGTGCTAGGATTAGAGGTGTGAGCCGTCTCACCCAGCCTCAATAAATACAGGGCAATTGCACACGAACTTTATGGCAACCCTATATTTTAACATCTGACCTTGGTAGATGGAATTTTTCTTAACATTTTCCTTTACATTTGGATTTTTTTAAAGCTAACCATCAATTCATCTGGTCTTCTAGTGTTTCTGAATGAATCCTACCCCTTGAGAAATACTAAATTGCTGAGGCCTTATGCTCAAGGACCACATGGGAGTCCATTGCATTCACCTTCCACCTCTATCATTCAAAACATACTTGGTCTACAATACCAGAAGTTCCAGGTCTATTGAAATTTTCTCCAGAGGGGAGAAGAAGAGAAAGGCAATATTTTACATTTTTCTTTTCTCACTTCCTTTCTTCCTTCCCTTTAATAGATAATTATTAAAGACATATATTTGTCAGGCATTGGGGAAGTGGTGACAACCATGACTTGCTGGAGTCCTCACAGACCCTAGAGTATAGAAGGAAGCAGACATATGAAACAGGCCATTGTAATCCAGTGTGATGAGGACCATAGAGAAAATTGTAGGAAATGAATAGACAAAGCAGTGAACTCAGCTTATTTGGGAGGGAGAGTAGGAGTGAGTCAAAAAAGGAGTCCCCAGAGAAATTGTCGAGTAAACTAAGTCATAGTGAGCTAGGTGAAATGACACGAGACAGGGTCCTCTAAGCAGAGGAGAAAGAGAACAGAGAGATGACAGAGTCACAACACATATAAGGTACTGAGAGAAGTTCACGTGGGTGGGGTGAGGCTCGATGGCGATGGTTTTGGAAGGATGTATTACCAATGGTGGGGCAGAGATGGTAGGAAATGATGCTGGAGAGACAAGTAGGGACCAGTCCATGAAGAGTGTGAAAGTCATGTTTAGGAATCTGCTCAAGTCCAGTTTCTACCAGGAATAATCGGCTGTTAGTTAAACAAAAGACCCCATGTAAAACCCTAAAGGCCCTTTGCCCACAGGATATAATGAAGTCTCTTGCCCTGACCTCTAAACTGTCTGCCAATCTGCAGATGTCTGATGACTTCACAGAGTGGGTTCCGAGACCCGACACTCACAGAGCATCTGGGGTATTGACAGACCTTGTGCAGAGGTTTCTAGGCTCTGGAATCAGAGCGTCTGTGTTTGAATCCTGGCATCGCCCATAATTAGCAATGTGACCTTGGGCAGGTTACATGACCTCTCCTGCCCTCAATTTCCTTATTTATATGTAATATGTGGGTAATAACAGTTCCTGTATTGTATGATTATGCGAATTTTAAGTGAAGTATGGTCAGTGCCTGACAGACTATAAGCACTGTATACATGCTTGCTATCATTATTGCTATTTCTACCCTCATTTTACAGATGGAGAGACTGGCTTGCAAGGGGTCTGAGACATGTGCTACACCATACTTAGTGAGAAAATGAGGTAGGCACTACCCTGCTAAAGGATGCTGTACTCCCCATTTCTGGAAGCAGAAGCAGACATTGAACCAAGGAGTAGGAAAACATTCCCAGAGGGGTTTTGAACAAGTGCAGTGATAGTTATCGGTTGTCAGCATTTGAGACCTGGCAGGAGGCCTTGTCCCATTTCCTCTTTATCTCTTGGAACTCCTCGTAGAGGTAGAGGAGAGATGGAGAAGGAAGTTGTTCTTTAATGCTGCATAGCCTGGTCATGGAGCTCTTGGGCAGAGATGAGAAGATATAAAGAGGTGTTCAAACTTCCAGTAATTAATGGCAGGTAGGCAAAATGCAGTTTTCTGTGTGGTCTTGGATAGAGAATTTAACACACGTGAGTCTCTCAATTATCCCAAACCATGAAAAGGTGAAGAGTGCTTCTTTTTCTTCATATATGACTCTGTACTTGATGCTGTTTTATATGTTACAGATATTAACTCAAAGAATACTCATAACACATTAGTGAGGTAGATACTATTATTATCCTAATTTTATGTGTGATCAAACTGAGGCATGGGAAGGTTACAAAACTTGCCCCATCTCATACAGCTAGGAAGGAGAATCAGGAATTGAACCTAGCCAGTCACACTAGAGCCTACACTCTTAACATCTGTACTTAGAACCTTCTTGATATGAAACTGTTGAAGCACCACTAACATTGTTCCCAAACCATTGCAGGAAGCTCAGAATAGGCTAGTTTTCTTTCTTTTCCCACAGACTTTTCTTCTTCAGCAGAAAAAAATAGTTTTTCCAAATTTAACAAACATAAATTCATATTTTTATTAAATGTAAGGTATTACATTAGGTTTCATTGAGAAATCAAAGATGAATGAGATGATCTAGTAAGCCAAATGTTCACGTAGAAAGACAGACACATGTTCAAATGTCTAATACAAGACTAAGTATTAAATGGTATTGCCAAGGGACAAAGTGACATGGAAATATGATTGGCATTATGGGGGCTGAGGACTTATTCAAAAGACATCTATGACTTATTGGATCCCTGACCACTGATTCCAAGTGGAATCTGTGGGATCAGAGTAGACTGTTTTTAAGGTTCGAAGCTGTCTGTGTCCACCATTTAAGTGTCCAGTTCATTTCACAGTCCTTTTGTGGCCAAACAGCCCATTCAAATTATCGTGTACTTCAGTGACATTTTCTCATTAATCACAATCTTATATTTCTTTGTATTATGCATCTTCAAATATTTCTGTCTAATTTTGCTCTCCTTAGAGTGAATTGATGACAGAGGAATTTGCTTAGGTCCTAAGGACTATGTATAGTTCTGTGTTAAAAATAATTTTTGACTTATGACTCTCTGTAGTTTAAAATTTTTTTTATTTTACAGTTTGATTACTTTTCTATATCAGGGATGTCAGTAGTGTTCAAAGGCCACAATAATGATCCATACAATGTTTTTATACTTCTCTTTTCATTGGGAAATATCAGTAATTTGGGGGACTTGTTTAAAATCATTTTATTTCTGCAATATCTGTCAACATGAAATACTTCATCTGAACTACTTATAATTTTTTCTTTTGTGTTTTTAAAATATCAAGGTATGCATACCTCTTCTTTTTATTTGAGTTTTTGTGAAAGGAGTTCATCCTGCTGATAGGTGCCCAGCTCTGCTTTGTGGCATGTAAGTAAGGCATGCTTGCTGTGCCTGGGGGTGGGGATTTCACTTGACAATTTTTTGTTTCTGCTACAAATAGTTCTTCATTAGGGATTTTAAACTGGGGTTTTATTATAACACAGAATTTCTTAGACAGTAACTCAATTCTTTAAGTATAACTTGTGGGTAAATCATTACCAGGATTACTGTTGGAACAGTCAGGGTCAGAAGGGAATCTTAGAGACTAGAAAATTTGCCCTGATCTTGCCACTCTTACATCTAAGTGTCTCATCTCTAAGAATCATAAATATATTTTATCACTCTATTTGCATCATTGCCCTCTATCTGGTAATATGATATATTTTGGCTAGACTATTTATATTTCAAGAAGCTTCTTTTGTATATTAAAAAATAAAAGGATGGGTGTACATCACTTATGTTGGAACATTTGTAATTAGTTGGTGCTACTCTCTTAAGTGATTGGGCAGAGCAGGCAGACTGCCAGCCTTGGCAATCTTTTCAGATGCTTTTTCATGCCAATTTGCAATTTGTGACAGTGCCACATTTTTATTAGGAGGGTTTTATTGAGCTTTGGCAATGTCTACTTCTTTACCTGCTTATGCGGATCCTTGGCCAGAGACATAGAACCAATTCTTCCTCAAATACTTTTGCATGGGAATATTAGGATAACATTTTAGAAAACTCAACATGGAATAGATATTAACTCTTTTACAAAGTTTCATGGAAGAATTTAGAGTAAAGTTTGCCGTAGACACGAATAAATAAAGACATAGAAATTCTGAATGATCTCATCATGGACGTACCTTGTCTTGGTTATATAAGAATGGAATTGGATGACCAAAATCAAATGAAAATCTCAATCCAAAACCATGAAGGAAATGAAAACTTGGAAATTCAAAAGTACTTTGTTTAGGAAACTTCACTAGAAACCCATAGAATGGTTGTGGAAGGGGAAGGGATCATGGAAGGTGGCTGTACTACAAATGGTTTTAAGAATTGATTCCTAATCTCCAAGAATAGTTTAGTTTGGAATTCAGAACTGATTCGAGAAAATTAATTAATTGAATCCCATATCACATGCTCCAGGGCCATATTGTATTGCTGGGATGAAAGTAAGGACATAGGAGCTGAGAATAGATGAGGAACCTGAGTACCGGGGTAGTCAGAGAAGTTTTTAAGGAAGAGATGAGTTTTGTTCAGTTCTGAAGGGTGAATATAGAAAGAAAGGTGAAAAATGAATTAAGGAAGAGCATGGCTAAAAGTTTCAGGGTAGGAATGGTATGTTAAGGGAATTAGAACATATATACATGGAATATAAGTCTTAGGTACTACAAAATAAGTTGGAGATTCATTTTTGAATATCGGTATGGATTTTCAGAATTTTTACTCTGGCCTTTTGCATTCCTGTTGGAGCAGTACCAAAATCTTTCTTTGGATTGGTTTTCTATGTTGTTCTGTGTGCGTTTGATGTATATGGGATAAGATATTTTAATGGATTCGAGTTGGGAATTTTAATTCATAAGACTATGAAGGAAAAAAGAAAGCATCATAGAATACTCTAGCCCTTTGAAAAAAGACTACTGCTGACATTAGATCAATATTCCAGGCAATTTTCTACAAATACATAAAGATGAAAGTAAAATTATTAGATAATCAGAGATAATTTAATAAAAATGGGATCAGACTATACATACTGTAATAATTCTGTTCTTTATTATTTTAGCTTTAAATAGTTTAAAAATGTGATTAAGAATTTCTATATTAGAAAATCATAAATGGCATTCCTTTTCATCACCTAGTCATAGCTCAGGTGTCATGTTTCTTATAATCCCAAACTGTGACATAGAATAAATAAATGGGATCCTTTATTTTGAATTTCCTGGGTTTACGTATATATCTCCAATTCTAGTCCACAATGCTGTTTCTATTCTGGGTGGCTTAAATTTTTTTTTTTTTTTTTTTTTTTTTTTTAAGAGAGAAGGTCTTGCAATGTTACTCAGGCTGGAGTGCAATGACTTTTGACTTTATGGTCAAAAGTCATGCTATATCCTGGAACTCCTGGGCTAAAGCAGTCTATCCCACTCCCAGCCTCCCAAATAGCTGGGATGACAGGTGTGTGTGACTGCACCCAGCTCTGGGGGTGGGCTTTTAATGTATTAAATATATTGTATGATGGACACTACAGATTCAACTGTCAGAAATGTAATTTGAACTAACTCAGAAGAGAGGGAATTTATTGGAACTCTACTGGGATATCTGATATAACATTAGGAAGGAGGGAAAGTTCAGAACAGGGAGAAGGAATTAAATATTTGTTTCTTTCTGCATGTGGCCTTCTCTTGCATAATAGATCACATATTAACCTGGTGGGGATCACGTTTGATATAGGCTCCCAGGCCTCATTTCCCACAGCTTTCCAGAGATGTACCAACTCTTTTTCCTTAGTTCCATCTTGGAAGATTTTGAAGACAGACTGGTGTGGCTTGGGTCAGATACCCAAGATATTTTGAATGGAGTCATTTGGGACATTCATCATTCATGGCAACTGCAAGTCCACTCCTGTACATTTTGTGTTCTGAGAGGAGGGAGCTGGCAACCACCCTCGCCTAATTGGTGTCATGGATGTTTGCAAAACTACTCTTGGTGAACAGGGAAGGGGAGGTTAAAATGTGATTATGTCATAAAAGTTCAGAATACTTTAAAACTTTGTTGTGTACAAGTACAGAAATAGGATTGATAAATGTACCCTTTATTTACATGCATGCTATCATCGCCTTGAAAAATTCTATTACATATTAGTTTTGTATGGAAATTTCATGGGGAAAAATCTAGGCTATTCAAGTCTGTAATTTCAGAATAGAGCAGTGTGTTATTATCAGTGCAGAAAGATTTAAAACAGGTTCCTGGTGGAATAAAGTTTGCCTGCTTTCACACCTGGATAACTGACCTTTAGAAATATCAAATTTAACTTCTAAAATATTTCTCCTCTTCTCTAGGCTGTGGAAAGCAGACTATAGGTGAATAATCAAAGAGGGAGACTACTCTTAAAGGATAAGATGAAAATAGACACCTAAAATAGAATCTGGGAATCAGAGAATAGAGGTGGAGCTGAACTATCTTTGTTTCGCATGCCTGGGCACTTCCATTATATGTAGTCACAAGGAGTAAGATTTTAGAGCAAGACTTCTGGAAATTGTAATTTTCTATGGGTGTAATATTAGTTCTTAAAGTGTTACTACCTGGAGGGAGGAAGTAACTATGGTCACCAGTGACTGAGAGAAGATGGCTGACTGAGTGCTATGTTGGGGGAATCCTGCCGGAGACCTGAGATGGTAGAAAAACAATTTCTGAGGGACTGTGCAGTAGAGAGGGTACCAGAATCAGCCCAGACCCAGCAAAAAGTGAAAGGGTAGGAGCAGCTTCTGATGCTGTACTCCAAGGGTAGGCAGGATATAATAGTGTGGGTCACACGGACAGGACGGTCAGGGAGTCAGAAACAGAAAAATAATAGATGGTAAAGTGTTAAATCTTGAGCCAAATGTGAAGCCAGGGCTGGGAAAGGACAAACAGACCAGATGGCAGGGATAGTGTTCCAGCTGCACTGTCCAAGGAGTAGCTGCTAGCCACATGTGTCCATTCAACTCTATTAAAATAACATAAAATAAAAACTCAGTTCTTCAGTCTGATTATCCACATTTTAAGTGTCCAATAACCACATGGGGCCAGGGGCTGGAGGTTAGTGCGGGTACAGAACATTTCCCTCATGGCAGAGAGGATCCGACTGAGAGGTTCTGACAGTGAGCCTGCAGTGGCTGTGAACCTGAAGGCTGGACCCAACATCCTGACTTCATTCTTCTTTTCATAGATGTTGGAGATGACTATGTTGGGCATCGCCTGGGATCCTGACACTAACATGACCTTGCGGGGCAGGCAGCTAGCATCAGTAGAGACATAGATACTGGTGGGCTGGATTTAGATATGTAACTCTGCTTCCAGGGTTCTCTACTTCTTTCCCCAAAAGTCTATGTCTCTTATTAGGCTACCAGGCAAAGACTTGCGTTGATTATGGTTAGCTGAACCCTACAGCAAGTTGCTCTGCTTCTAGTCAAGCCTGTATATAAGCCATATAAAATCGTTGACTGGCTAATCTTTTTTTTTTTTTTGCAGTTTTTGGCCAGGGCTGGGTTTGAACCTGCTACCTCCAGTGTATGGCGCCAGTGCCCTACTCCTTTGAGCCACAGGAACCACCCCAGACTGGCTAATCTTTTTATTATTATTTTTTAATTTTTATTTAAAAACATTTTTTTTAATTTTTATTAAATCATAATTGTGTACATTGGTGCAATCATGGGGCCCAATGTGCTGACTTCATATACAATCTGAAATATTTTCATTGAACTATTTAACATAGCCTTCATGGCCTTTTAATCACTATATGAAGACATTTATATTCTATATTTAGTAATTTTCACTTGTACTCTTCTAAGATGCACCGTAAGTGTGATCTCACCAATCACCTTTCCTCCACCCATCCTCCCACCTCCCCAACCCTCCCTTGCTCCTTTCCCCATTTCTTGTGCTATAACTGGGTTTTAGCTTTCATATGAAAGCTATAGATTAGCTTCATAGTAGGGCTGAGTACGTTGGATACTTTTTCTTCCATTCTTTAGATACTTTTTCTTCCATTCTTGAGTTACTTTGCTAAGAAGAATATGTTCCAGCTCCATCCATGTAAACATGAAAGAGGTAAAGTCTCCATCTTTCTTTAAGGCTGCATAATATTCTATGGTATACATGTACCACAATTTATTAATCCATTCATGGATTGATGGGCACTTGGGTTTCTTCCATGACTTAGCAATTATGAACTGGGCTGCAATGAACATTCTAAAAGCTTCTCTTTTGAACATTGATTTTGGAATACCAGCTGTGTTAGTTAGGTAAGAATTCCTCCTTTTTTTTTTTTTTTTTTGTAGAGACAGAGTTTCACTTTATCGCCCTCAATAGAGTGCTGTGGCATCACACAGCTCACAGCAACCTCCAACTCCTGGGCTTAGGTGATTCTCTTGCCTCAGTCTCCTTAGTAGCCGGGACTACAGGCACCTTCCATAACACCAGCTATTTTTCTGTTGCAGTTTGGCTGGGGTCAGGTTTGAACCTGCCACCCTCGGCATATGGGGCCAGCGCCCTACCCACTGAGCCACAGGTGCCACCCTAGGTAAGAATTCTGTTCAGATTAATGCTGCCTATGAATGTGGATGAAGACCATCTTGAGCTTTATTTGCACAATTATCATGCTTCTCCATGATGCATAATTCAACCTCAGGATCCCTTTTATATCCTATTTCAAACCAACAGTCACTATGTGCTATGTTTAGAAATATCTGATTGAAGAAAAAAACCAATGATGGGTCAGAAAGTCTGTGGCCGTTAGCCTTGTTCTGCCGAGTGACCCGTCACCTGCTGACTGAGTGGTGAGTGCTCCTATCTTATCATTCGGTAGGCTCTCATATCTGCCCCTTTTATAAAACATAGGAAAGCACAGGTGATTTTTGCAAGGATTGGAATTTGTTGTAGCCAAAAGTATAGTCTCTTCAGTTACTATTCAGTTAATAAGGATTCAGACAGCTTAGAATCAAATCCCAGCCTTACTACTGGGTCGTGGTAGTGGGGCTACCTGACGTGGATTTGCAAATTGCGGTCTGCATGCTGCTCCCACATGAGGAGGTGAAGGAGGGGATAACATCCAGGTTGCCTTGTATTCAACAAGCTACACGTGCCCACTTGGGGTTGATGCCATCTGCAGGAAGGGGCGACTTCTTCCTCACATAAAGGTTCCAATCACCTGCCAAGCTGCACACTGGTGGAAGTGTGTCTGCCAAAAAAAAAGGGCATCTTGTTCTAATTCAAAAGGGGACTCTACTTTCTGATTTGTACATGGGCTCTTATAAGCTAGCAAGGACACTAGGCTATATTACCTTGAGCAAGCTGATTAACCTCTCTTAGACTCAGCTTTCTTAACTTTTAAATGGGGATAATAATGGCACCTAAATTGAAGAACTGTTGCAGGTATCAACAGGGTTGATTCCTATAAAAGGCTAGGCATACCATCTGGCATATGATAAGTGCTCAGTAAATGTTGTCATTGTTGTTATAATTCCTATTATTTGATAAGGGGCTAGACTGGCTCCCCTGTGTGAATCAGTTTGCAAACCAACAATTGGAAAATGATCGTCAAGTGCATCGCACAAGGTCAGGACAATACAGCTCTCTGTTAAAGTGCAGCACTTCTGAGTTATAGTCACAAAATGCTGCAAGGCACAGGATTCTCCCCTGCTTTTGGGGCTAGGGAGGTGAATTGATATGGAGAGGCCAGTGGAGTGTCCTTCGTCCTGGAACCACTCCAGGTCAGACACCCAGCCTCAGGCTCGCTCCTGCTGGACTGATGTGCTGCTTCTTCACATCTTTTGTTTTTAATTTCCTGAAAGATGTAGGGTTTTCATTTCTTTTCCTTGAGAAAATCCCATTTGTTCTCTGCCAATATTTTCTCTCCCAGAATAAGATTCTGAGTATCTTAAAAGAACTTCGGAAGCCAACTGGCTCATCAATGTCTGAGCTCCAGAGGGGAAAAGAATCACGTGGAACACACAGATTCCTGGATCCCACCCCTGGAGGTTCCGATTCAGTGATTCTGGAGTCCTCATTAGGCATTTGTCTTTTTAACTGGTATTTTCAGGTGTTTCTGATGTTTACCTGGCCTTGTCTCACCCCTTCTAACACTGAGAAGGATGTGATCAGCCCAAGGTCACACCACGATGTGAAACGGCACTGACACCAGAACACACGCTTCTCTCTGTCTGCGGCTACTTCTCGGTAAGGTGCTTCTTTGCTTGTTACCTTGTCTCTCCCCACCAGCTGCCCTCACCCCCAACAACCTTACAAGAGTTCATCAAATGCCCTTGGAGGCTTAGACATCCACAACTTACCCCCAACCCACAACAGAACTTACAGGCTCAGGGTTGGTTCCTGAAAGGACACGACTTCTCTGTATTTAATGATACAATGGCCATCAGTTCCTACCTGGGATGAGCAGCAAAACCCTCCAAAGGGAAAAATACTTGCATCTACCTGGTGCCCAGCAAAGACAGTGGGGTGAAATGGAGACCCTGCACCCTTGTAGATAATACCAGGAGGTACAAGAGGCCTAGGGGATGGGATGGAAGGGCTGTCTGGGAGGCTTATCCAGTGGACAACACATTAGCCCAACATGTTAGCAACCAAAGATGAACTAGGACCAGCTTTGACTAGATGAAATAACTAAAACCAGCTCCCCCCCATAAAAATATAGGAATGCAATCTTTGTGCAAAGACTGCAAAACCGTTTAAAAGACAAATCAAACATTCATTCTGGAAAATGCATATGCAAATTTTGCATGGATACAGACACACAGGAATGGAATAGACATTGAGAAAAGTTTTGTTAAACTTTACTGAATACAGGCCCACACGCTTGAACCTGAGCTAAAAGCATCCTCCCACAGATACAGATGTGAGTTCTTTCAGAGAGATTTCATTGCATCAGCAGAAATCAGGCCTAACTGTGGATGGAAATATGAAGGCAAAATCAGATTGCCTTCCTTGCATTACTATTTGAGAAAGCAGCAAAAATGCTCTCAGAGCTCCAAAATTGATGGCTGTAAACAGAGAGTTTAGAACAGCTACTGGGTCTGCACCCTCAGTGGGGTCCCCCATCTGTGGAGGCTCGGCCGCCCTCCCCAGTAACTCGCACTGGCACCAGCATGGTGGATCCCTGCTCCCCACCAAGCTCTCCCAGATAGTCTTTATTCATCCAAAGTCAGCCCTTTCTGGGCTGCACCTGGGATAAGGAACTTTAGTCCCTGTGTCAGTTTCTTATGTCTGATACAACAAATTAGCACAAACTGGATGGCTTGAAACAACAGAAAATTTGTTCCTTCACAGTTTGGGAACCCAGAAGACCAAAATGAAGGTGTCAGTGGGGACACAGGTCCCCCATGGACTCTAGAGAGGAATCCGTTCTTTACCTTTCCAGCCATCAGCTTTCCTTGTCTTATGGCTGCCTTGCTCCAATCCCTGCCTGTGTGGTCACGTGGATCCCCTTCTTCTGCTATTAAAACTCCCTCTGCCTCCCCCCTGTAAGGACATTTATTAGACTTATGACCCACCCAGATGAGCTGGGATTCTATAGCTTAAATACATCCCAAAGCTCATGTGTTGGAAACTTAATCCCCAATGCAGCAGTAAGAGAGGTGGGACCTGTATGAGGTCATTGGGTCATGAACGTTCTGCCTTTGTCACGGATTGGCACCATTAACATGGGAATGGGTTCGTTATCCTGAAAGGGAGCTCCTTAATAAAGGACGAGTTCAGCCTCCCTCCTCTCTCTTTCTGTCTGTTTCTTTCTCTCTCTGTGTCTCTCATTCTCTCATGCTCTCTTCCCCTTCTACCATCTGCCATTGGATTACATGGCAAGAAGTCCCTCTCAGAAGAAGTGCAGGCCCTCAACCTTGGACTTCTCAGCCTCCAGAACTGTAAGAAATAAATCTCTGTTTTTAAATAAATTATCTAGTCTGTGCCAGCAGCACAAAACAGAGTAGGACACAGGATAAGCTCCCTCTCAAGGTACTTAATTACATCTGCAAAGACCCTTTTCCACGTGAGGTCACATTGATAGGTTTCAGGTTCAAGACGTGGATGTATTTGGATCAGGTGCAGAGGGCCCCAACTCTGCTCACTATGGTTACTATAGTCTTCAGCTAGCAAAATAACAGTAAAACTTTCTCAACTCCAACTTTTTGAACCAGGGTTTTTCTAAGATGACCGGAGAGCTAAGACTGTGCTTACAAGGAAATGCAGATTCAGGAGTTTCATGCACTGCCTTGCCTGGTATAGGACTGTCTTAGACAATGCTGATTGATTACAAAGCTACTTATCCCATAAATACCGCAGCATTTAAAAAAAGCATACTATTGAATCCACTATAGTCCTGAGCAGAAAGTGTGCACGTGTGACTTTTTCTACTCTCCAGGATGGTCAACCAGAGTGTCAGAGTGAGTGTAGCTTCACCTTCTCCCAAAGGGAGCTGACACTCTTTTGGCCAACAAACTTTAGCAAAACTCAGTTTGAGCCCAGCTCAGTCTATTTGTTCCATTTCACTATAGATGTATCATTCACTATAGATGCATCTGCCATCATTCCTCCTCTGCTGAACAATTTTGACCCTTAACAGCTGAAGGAGCCACAAATGAGTATCAGGCTGGATATTACACTGTGAATTTGACCGTGGCTTGAGTCAAGTGGGCACCTTCAAAGAACTGGTCCAGAAGAGAGGGTGAATTCAGTGGAGAGCCTTCAGAATTATAATTCACTGCTAGGTATCACTCACCCCATAACCCCTATCTAAGAAAAAGAAGTGGCCAACTAGCCATGCAAGTGGCTGTAGGAGACTCTGGCCCCAAACATTCCGTATGTTGGAGAGTCTGAGAAGAATGAACAGGGATTGGCAGTGTCACCTTCACAGGGACCATGCACAGTTGTATCAGTGAGGTATCACTGTGTAACAAACTACCCCACAAGTCAGTGGTTAAAAACAACCATCATTTACTTTCATCCACATTTCTGTAGTTGTGTGGGAGTTTGCTAACCTCACCTGAGCAGTTCTGCTCCAAGCCTGGGTCCAGCTGGTCTGGGCTGGGTGTTCCTTGCAGGCTTGGCTCAGACCTACTCTGAGAAGGTCCATTCTGGAGCCCAGATGGAAGCCACAGCAGCTACCAAGGGGAAGCTCCTCTCCCAAACACATTTCAAATCTCTCTGGGTGCATCCTGATTGCTATGGTTGGGGGTGCCTGATGCAGCCACACACAAACCCTTTTCTCCTCCCCTTCCTCTTTCTCTCCTCCTAAGACAAAGACACAAAGGGTCTGACTAGCCCACCCCCTGAGAAGTTCAGGCTAACCTGACAGGCAACCTATAGACTGTACCTACTCCCCACAGCCCCATACAAAAGGGTCTCTAAACTGCTCCTATGCACAGACACCATCTTTGCACTGCCCAGGTGGGTCACCCTCCCCTTTCAGTAAACCTGGCCTGAACATCTCCTCTGTGGCCTCTTCTCTGGGTGCCACCGTTTACACCTGCCAGCTACCTCCTCATGGGCCAAGTCGAATGCTGAGCCTAAAGTTCAAGAACAGAAAAATGCACGTAGTCTATCATAATGTCAGCAAACTACACGGTTAAACTCAACATGAGTGGGTCCAGGAAGCATGGAGGTGGGCGGAAGGAACGGAGTGGATATTTTTGAAACAGTAATTGATCTACTGAAATAATATTCAAATATTAAATGAATTCTAATTCATTTTGCTTCTCAAATACTTTAATCTCTATTTAGACATCTGCATTTCCTTGCTCGAATAGCCTTAATAATGAATATATTATTATGATATTCTGAGCACGTTATAACAAGGAATTAAATTCTTCCTTTTTGTTTCCTATTACATCAGTGTGTGTATGTGTGTGTGTGGGAATCATTTAGTAGCCTGTACCATAATTCTCTGGTAAGTCTCTTTTAGTGGTGCAACATTACCCAGTAGGATCAGACACTTGTTGACTGACCTGATGCCCATTCTCACCTCCTCCTCTGCCCACCTGCACTATTAATGATAGAGATAACAGCTCTTCTCCCCAGCTTTCACTGCAGCTACTAGTGGCCATATGACACTGGCCAGCAACTACAGCATGGGCAGAAATCTTCACCGATATCTTGGGAAAGTCTTTGCTCTCTTAACGAAGAAGAACGAACCCCACTGGCCCTGCCCCTTCTCTCTTTCCTCCTGTCATAAACGTGGTTCTGATGAGGTTTGCAAGCATGAAGGAAATGTACACAGAACCAAGAAAATGCTGGTTGACATCTTTGAGCCACTGAACCAACAGCAATAGTTGCCAACCCCAAGACTTTCATAGTACGGCTTTCCTTTAGGTGTATCCAGAGACACTCCTAATTGTGCAATGGTTTAGGACAGGGATTGGCAAATTGCAGCCCTCAGGGCAAATCCAGACTCCCACCTGCTTTTGTAAATCAAGTTTTATTGGGACACAGCCACGCCTATTTTTTGTCATCTGTGGCTGCTTTTCTCCTACAATAGCAAAGTTGTTGGAACAGAGACCTTCAGGCACATGAAGCTTAAAATATTTGCTCTCTGGCCCTTTAGAGAAAAAGTTTGTCAACTTCCTGCTCTGTTCCTTTTTTCTATCTTTCACCTCTGGCCCAGTGCGGGTACACAATAGAAATGCAATAGTTGTTTGATATAAGGGCAATAGGGTTAGATGCTATTTATTGACCACTAAATATTTGTCAGGGACTATGCTAAACCCTCTTCACTTACTATCTTTATCTTCAGGAGATCCCTACCACCTCCCCCACTCTACAAAGGTGAGAGGAAGGCTGAGAATCATTAAACGACTAGCCCAAGGTCACAAAACAAGTGAGGGGAGGAGCCAGCCCTCCAGTATAGGTTTGGCAGACTTCAAAGACAACACTCTTCACCTCCAGGCCCTTCTGCCTCCCAGCTGTCCAGCTGAATTTGATCAGAGACTGTCTTTCATGAGGCAGGACAATGCTCATCATCTTCTTCATGCTGCCCTCTGTGAGCGAGGTTTATAAACTGTCTATTTTTTTCATCACACCTCCCTGGAAAATGTAACCTCTTGGCAAATTGAAAACAACGACTCTAAATCACAGAAACACAGGGCTTCTACAGCTATCAAATAAATAGAAGATATTGTAAATCTTCCCTTGTGGATTAGCTGAGAAGCAACTTTGCATCATTCGGGACTGAGTCATTCTTCCCCTCTGCCCACACCAAGACACGTCCAGACAATGAGAAGTATGCCTCCTGCCTGTCAGCCCCCTCTAATTCCAAGACAGGTATCTTGTCTTATCTTTTGCTTAAAAAAAAATAATAATCCTTCATGCTCATCGGAGGTGCTCTCACAGCACAACTTAGCTTTCAGCTTTCACTATTCTTCCCCTCTGCCCATCTCAAAGACCTACTTCCCAGATGTCCAGAGTGTTGTCCACAAATCACTCAGCTGCCTCTGAGGGTTGGATAAGAGCTGGGCAGGCATTTATCACAGCACAGAATCTCTTCAACAGCTTGATTTGAGATCTTGTTGGAAAAGGAGAGATACTTATAGATCAAGTTAGTTTAAACATTGTTGGTGGAAATCCCATGGGGTTTCTCTTGGTAGACCAAAAAGGGTCCAAGAAAATCAGCCTGGGTTTTAATTTCAATTTCTGCTCAATTCATTGATAAGCATAAGCTAACAGAAGAGAGAACTAATTAATACCCACTGAATGCTTACTATGCAGCCCAAACAGTGTGTGTTTTCATCCAGTGGTGACATTTTGGGTGCAGACCTGTTCTAAGCACCATGCACATACTAACTTATTTAACTCTAACAGCAGCCTTACAGAGTAGGTATGGTGGGGTTTGTATATGAGAAAAAATGGGGCATAGAGAGTGTGTTAGCTATCCATGCCTGCTAACAAACATCCCCAAACCATAATGGCTCAGAACAAATCAAACATTTCTCCATTCCCCACCCTAGCCTCCAGCCTCTGGTAATCACTATTATTCACTCTAAGGGTATGAAGTACTCATACTAATATGAAGCCAATAGACCAGTGGTTCTCAACATTTCTAATGCCTCCTAATGCCACGACCCTTTAATACAGTTCCTCATGTTGTGGTGATCCCCAACCATAAAATTATTTTTGTTGCTACTTCCTAATTTTGCTACTGTTATGAATCGTAATGTAAATATCTGATATGCAGGATGTATTTTCATTGTTACAAAGGGGTCATGACTCACAGATTTAGACCCCCTATAGTAGACAATCTAATTCATGCCCACATAGGAGAAAAACTCATTTCAATTCAAGTTGGGGGAAAGGGTAATGCAGGAAGGGGGAGGAGGAGTTTGGGGTGCTTTTGTGGAATGGGCACAATGTAGGGGTATATGGCACACCTTTGGGGTGTGGGACACAACTACCAGAGGAACCTTACCTACCAAATTCAAATATTGTGACTTGGTTGTTTATCTCCTCACATTAACTTGAAACTTAAAAAAAAAGTTCCAGTTAGACAGGAGGAATATGTTTTAGAGCTCTGTTGCACAACATGGTGACGATAGGTAATAGCAATGTATTGTATATTTCAAAATTGCTGAAAGAATAGATTTCAGATGTTCTTATCTCACAAAAAGATAAATGGGTGAAGTGATGAATATGTTAATTAGCTTGATTAAGCATTTCACAATGTGTACATATATCAAAATACCACAATGTAACCCATAAACATACACAAGTATTATTTGTCAATTAAAAATAACATTTTTTGGGTGGCACCTGTAGCTCAGTGGGTAGATCGTCAGCCACATACACCAAGGCTGGCAGGTTTAGCCCAGGCCAGCTAAAAGAACAATGACAACTGAAACAACAACAACAACAACAAAATAGCCAGGCATTGTGGTGGGCGCCTATAGTCCCAGCTACTTGGGAGGCTGAGGCAAGAGAATCACTTAAGCCCAAGGGTTTGCGGTTGTTTTGAGCTGTGATATCATGGCACTCTACCTAGGGTGACAGCTTGAGAATCTGTCTCAAAAAAAAATAAATAACGTTTTTCAAAAAATCAAAGATTGGCTCGGCGCCTGTGGCTCAACGGGCTAAGGCGCCAGCCACATACACCTGAGCTGGTGGGTCCGAATCCAGCCCGGACCTGCCAAACAACAATGATGGCTGCAACCAAAAAATGGCCGGGTGTTGTGGCGGGCACCTGTAGTCCCAGCTACTTGGGAGGCGGAGGCAAGAGACTCGCTTGAGTCCAGGAGTTGGAGGTTGCTGTGAGCTGTGATGCCGCAGCACTCTATCCAGGGTGACAGCTTGAGGCTCTGTCTCCAAAAAAAAAA
>CAUYRH010116352.1:0-51017 GCA_963574655.1 Perodicticus potto
AAGTAGGGCACCAGCCCATTATACCAAAGGTGGCAGGTTCAAACCCAGCCTCGGCCGAACTGCAAAACAGAAAAATAGCCGGGCGTTGTGGCGGGCGCCTGTAGTCCCAGCTACTCAGGAAGCTGAGGCAAGAGAATCGCCTACACCCAGGAGTTGGAGGTTGCTGTGAGCTGTGTGACGCCACAGCACTCAACTGAGGGCGATAAAGTGAGACTCTGTCTCTACCAAAAAAAAAAATCTTTTTTGAATCTCTCATTTTGTTGCCATCACTTTTGCAGACACCCCAGTCCAGACCATACTGGTTGTTCTATATCTTTAATGTATTCCGAGAGATTAGGGAGAGCATAAGAGTGGCGGGAAATGGTCTTGGAAGTGACCCCAGACCTATTTCAAGGTCAAAGAAAATAGTTATCTGCTCCCCCTTTATCCCCCCTTCATGTTCTTGTTTCCTGTGCTGCTCCTGTCATTTACTCAGCTCCACCCACGCTGGCTGCTCTTTGAACAGATCAAGGTCATTCCTAGCTTAGGGCTTTTGTGCCAGTTGTTCCCTTTATCTGGAAGGCTTCCCCGCCAGATTGTCACTGGGTTGCCTTCCTCTCATCCTTCAGGTCTCAATATTAGTGCTGTCATTTTTCAGAGAAACCTTCTCTGATCCTCATTATCTATTCACTCACTTGTTTTTATTTCCTCCATAGCTTTCTATTTTTTTTTTTTTTTTTTTTTTTTGCAGTTTTTGGCTGGGGCTGGGTTTGAACCTGCCACCTCTGGCATATGGGGCTGGTGCCCTACTCTTTGAGCCACAGGCACCACCCAGCTATTTTCAAAACCAATCTCATTTATTTAATGTGTTTGCTTGTTAATGAGCTGTCTTGCTTTATTAGAGTGTAAGCATCAAAAGACTTGAGATCATGTCTCTCTCTCTCTATATATATATTTTGCTTTATCCCTAGTGCCTTGAACAAAGCACATAGTAGGTGCTCGATAAATACTTGTTGAATGAATAAATGGATTTCTCAATGAAATTGTTCTGAGTGTTAAGATACAACATCCATTCACTTATTTGTTAGTTTAATCACAAAATGTATGTGGAGTAACTACTGTGTGCCAGGGGTTGTGCCAGTGATTTGGGCATTGAAGTCTGTGCCCTCCAGCATCTATAGGCAGGTAGGTGAGATGGAGGTGTCATGTGAAAACCTTGGAAAGTTCAAGAAAGGGCAGGAGGGAAATTGTTTCTATTTCTGTATATGTACGTGGGAGAATTGGAATGACCCCTCTCATGCCTACCTTTCCCCTGCAGAGAAAGCCTACTTCTGCCAGGATCGCTTCTACTGGCGTGTGAGTTCCCGAAATGAGGTGAATCAGGTGGACTACGTGGGCTACGTGACCTTTGATATCCTGCAGTGCCCCGAGGAGTAGGGCTTCCATCCTGGTTCAGCAGAGTAGTATGGGTCTCTACAAAGATAATTCCTGATGGGGAAGGAGCCAGTTTGCTGGATACAGACTGGTATTTTGTTCTGGAGGTCAGAAAGGAGTGGAGGTGGGCTGGGCCCTCTCTTCCCACCTTCCTTTTTTGTTGGAATGTTTCTAATAAATTTGGATTCTCTAACCTTTAGGAGATTTCATGTGTGCACATATGCACATCGTATGCACATGTGTATTTAACTGCTTATTATGCGGCCAAGCAGTGTTCTAGGCACTTCATCAATATTAACATAGTCAATCCTTTCGTCTAGGAAGGTATGATATGATTTCTGTTTTACGGTTAAAGAAATGATCAACGTATTTATTCAGTAATCAAACATTTATTGAGCCCCTACGTGAAGCAAGGCCTTGGGCTGGCACTAGGGCTAGAAAAATGAATTGGACTAAGGGCCTCTCAGTGGTCCTCAAACTTAGGAGTGCACAAGAGTACCCTTGAAGCTTGCTTAAAGTATGGACTCCAGGCTGCACCCTCGGAGAATCCAACCAGATACAAGGGTAATTCTGTGGCTGGTGGGAGTGGGATTTTGCTTGGAGAGTGTGGAATGTGTGATCCTTTATTCCAGAATAATGATGTGTGTGTGTGAGATTCTTTGTGTTGTAGTTGAGGTCAGGGAATGTTTCCTAGCTAAGATGACATCTGAACTGGAACTAAATCAGGAATGAGGAGCAAGAGCTTCTTCTTGTGCAAGTGGGACAGCCTTCTTAGAGAGTAAATTGCCAAAACCCATTAAACCTAAATATATACGTGCTTTCTCATCCTCACACACATCAACACAACTCATAGAAAGATGTTGTTTCTATAGTGAGAAACTGATAACAACCTAGGTGCCTAGGAGTAAGAGAGTGAATAAATAAAACATGGTTCATATACACACTGATAGTAGTGACTCTTTGTACAGCACTATATGCCAGGGACTATCCCATATGTTTCATGTATGTTAAAACAACCCAATGAGACAGGTATCATTATTACCTTACAGGTACCATTACTATTTCCATCACCGATCCCCTGTTTTACAGTTGAGGAAACTAAGGCACAGAGAAATATACAATTCACCCAAAGTCTCATAGCTCATGAGTGGAAGATAGTGGAATTTGCATGCAGGCTCTTGGTACAAATGCTGGAAGAGAGAAAGAAGCAGGTGTTTGGGGAACTGCAAATGGCTGAGAACACAAGTGTAGGAAAGTGGTGGGTGGGTGAGAGGAGAGCAGAGAGGATTCTGTGATGGTTGAGATAGGAGTGACGGTCTGATGAGAGAAGGTTCAAATACTAGGCTAGTGTGGACATGACCTCACAGGACAGCAGAGGGACTTGACTGAAAGGCTGGGGTGGTGAGTGGAGGGGATGGGCTTAATCAGATCTGATCATCTTTTGGACCTGGAGTTCAGGTGGGAATTTAGGGCATTCAGAGAACTGCCTGCTGTGTTTCTTTGGGAGGAGCCCTTTCCCCCCAACTCATCTATTTCTTTTCTTCTTCTTCTTCTTTTTTCAATCATCCAAGGACACAAGAGTAACTCATCTATTTTTTTACACAAATATGACCCATTCCCAGATTGGTGTACTCTCCCCTAATGGGCACAATGTAAGGGTAGATGGCACACCTGGGTATGGGATACAACTACAACAAGAAGCTCACCTTAAAAACACAAACATTGTAACCTAATCATTTGTACCCTCATGTTAATCTTAAATTTAAAAAAAAAAGGAGAAAAAAAATAAACTGCTTGTATATATACTATGTCATCACAAATGCTAAAAAAAAAAAAAGACCCACTCGCATTGGCATATAGACCCTTCTTAACATGCTTGTTAAAATCCCTCTTAACGCTGTGCTCCTTTGGATGCTATCCCATTTCTCTACCCTTCCCACCCCTATTCACATTGAGACTTCCCCAAAGCGTTGTCTTCACTCACTGCTTCCGCAATTCTCATTCTCCTCTCAACCATTTCCAGCCTGTCTCCCACCCTGCTAACCACCAGAATCAGCCTCTTCCAGGGCACCTATGACCTTCCTGTAGCCAGATGTGACAACCACTCTTCTGTGCGCCTCCTACACCATCTCTCTGCATACTTAACACCGTTCATCGTGTTTTTCTTCCTGAAATCCTTTTTTCACTCAGTCTCTGGGACAATCCTTACTCCCGGTTCTCCTCCAACCTCCTGGTTGGATTGACCTCTTTCCAGTGACAGAGTACCTTTATGCTCAATCCTTGTACTTCTCTGCTTTGTGTATACTCATTCCCGGTGATCCCCTGTAGCCCACAGCTTCAAATAGCATCTCTCTGTTAAGGACTCTAAAATTTATATCCCCTGCCTTAACCTGTCCCCTGAGCTCCACACTCAGATGTTCATCTGCCTACTCCACATTGCTGCTGAGCTGCTACACAGGAATCTCAAACTAACAGGTCCAAATGGAACTCTTGGCCTGCACTTGCCAAAGAATGCCCCTCTGTCAGTCATCACCGTCATCATCTTTTTTTTTCTTTTTTTGAGACAGAGTCTCACTTTGTCACCCTTGCTAGAGTGCTGTGGCATCATGGCTCACAGCAACCTCAAACTCCTGGGCTTAAGCGATTCTCTTGCCTCAGCCTCCCAAGTAGCTGGGACTACAGGCACCTGCCACAACTCAACTTCTGGCTATTTTTTTTAAGAGATGAGGTCTCGTTCTGGCTCAGGCTGGTCTCTAACTCCTAAGCTCGGGCAATCCACCCACCTTGGCCACCCAAGTGCTGGGATTACAGGTGTGAGCCACCACAACAGGCCTGGTCAGCACCATTTTAATAAAAGACACCATCCATCCTCAATCAAATTAAAAACCTGATCCATCCTAAAATCTAGGAATCTGTTAATTAAATTTCTTATACTAGTACAGCGTTTCTCAACTCCTTCACAATTGATATTTTGGGCTGGAAAATTTCTTGCAGGGAGTGTCCTACTCTGTACATTGTAGGATGTTTGGTTTCTTCCTTTAGGAGGTGGCAGGATCCATGTCTGGATGCCAGACCCATTCAGGATCAGCCCTCCACTACTACCATGGGTCCCAATGTGGGGTGGAGGCAGCAAAGTGATGGTGAACCTGTAACTCCTGGCTAGACAGCCTTGGTAAAAGCCCAGATGGCATAAGAGGCCTCCATTCCCTAGATGGCAGGCCTCCCTTCAGCTGTGACAACCAAAAATTTCTCTGAACATTGCCAAATATCTCCTGGTGGGCAACACTGCCCCTGGTGGAGGACCACTGCTCTAATAAAATACAAACAAATGCACCTATCATAAGTGTACATCTTAACAAATTTTCGCAAACATAATTGCATAAGCAGTACCCAGATCAAGAAACAAAACATGGGCGGCACCTGTGGCTCAGTGAGTAGAGCGTTGGCCCCATATGCCGGAGGTGGTGGGTTTAAACCCAGCCCCAGCCAAAAACTGCAAAAAGAAAAGAAACAAAACATTATCAGTACTCTAGAGGTGCCCTTGCAATCACTGTATCTTCTCTCCAAGAGTTACTACTATTTTACTCTTCTTTTTTGTGGGGACAGAGTCTTGCTATGTTGCCCACTTGGCCTCTATTTTACTGTTGATGGGCATTTGGATAGTTCCCAATTTGGGGCTATTATGAATAGTGTCCCTATGAACTTCTTCTAAGTGCTTTTTGGTGCACATGGGCAGCCACTGTTTCTGGGCATATAGCTAGGAGTAAAATTGCTGAGTTGAAGGGTATGTGTAGCTTTGGTAGATATGATCAAATCATTTTCCAAAGTTGTTTTGCCTGTCTACATTCCTACCAGCAAGCAGGGTATTGGAAAGCAAGAGACTTTCCAGGGTTTCTTCTTGACTCCACTCTCACTGTTCCATGCCACATCTAATCCACCAGCATGTCCTGATGGCTCCTCTTCCAAAACTTGCCTGGAATCAGACAACTGCCACCATTCTGGCTATCATCACTTTCCACCTGGGGGTCTACAGGAGCCTCCCAATTAAACTCCCGGCTTCCACATCTGCCCTTTTTTGGTCAAACCTTCATCCAGCAGTCACAGTGATCCTGTTAAGATATAATTAGAGGGGCAGTGCCTGTGGCTCAGTGAGTAGGGCCCTGGCCCCACATACCAAGGGTGGTGGGTTCAAACCCAGTCCCAGCTGAACTGCAACAAAAAAAATAGCTGGGCATTGTGGTAGGTGCCTGTAGTCCCAGCTACTCGGGAGGCTGAGGCAAGAGAATCACCTAAGCCCAGGAGCTGGAGGTTGCTGTGATCTGTGTGACACCACCGCACTCTATCAAGGGCGATAAATTGAGACTCTACAAAAAAAAGAAAAAAATATAAGGATCGGCGCCTGTGGCTCAACGGGCTAAGGCACCAGCCACGTACACCTTAGCTAGCAGGTTCAAATCCAGCCGGGGCCCGCCAAACAACAATGATGGCTGCAACCAAAAAATGGCCAGGTGTTGTGGCGGGCGCCTGTAGTCCCAGCTACTTGGGAGGCGGAGGCAAGAGACTCGCTTGAGTCCAGGAATTGGAGGTTGCTGTGAGCTGTGATGCCATGGCACTCTATCCAGGGTGACAGCTTGAGGCTCTGTCTTAAAAAAAAAAAAAAAAAAATATATATATATATATATATATAAATTAGATCACAACATTCTCCTGCTCAAAAACTTCCAGTGGCATCCCTTGTGAATTAGAAAAGAATCCTAGTTCCTCCTCAAAGCCTTCAAAAGACCACATAATCTGCCCTTTTCTCCTCCCTCATCCTCTATCCGTCCTCTCTTCTCCACTCACTCTGTTCCAGATGCATTGGCCTTGCTGTTTCTTGGACAGTCCAAGTTCCTTCTCTGTCTTTTTTTTTTATGAGACAGAGTCTCACTCTTTCACCCTAGGTAGAGTGCCGTGGCATCACAGCTCACAGCAACCTCCAGCTCTTGGGCTTAGGCGATTCTCTTGCCTCAGCCTCCTGAGTAGCTGGGACTATAGGCACCTGCCACAAAGCCTGGCTATGTTTTTGTTGCAGTGTGGCCAGGGCTGGGTTCTAACTCAACACCCTTGGTATATGGGGCCAGCGCCCTACTCACTGAGCCATAGGCGCTGCCCCAAGTTCCTTCTCACCCCAAGGCCTGTACTTGCTATTTATTTGGCCAGAGAACTCTTCCTCCAGATCTTTGCACAGCTGTGGTCTCAGTTCAAATATCGTGTCTTATCTAGGAGGCCTTCTCAGGCCACCCCCAATGCAGTCTTTTCTACTATAATCCCATGACCCTATTTTTCTTAACATATACCACAGTCTCAAATTGTCTCATCTATGTGTTTGCTCACTTACAATCTTTCTTCTCTTTCTCATTAAAATTTAAGTCCCATGAGGGCAGGAAGCCAGTCGATCTCATTCATCGAGGTATCGGCAGCACCAGTGTGCCTAGCACCACTGCCTGAAACGCCGGAGTGTTAACGTCATGTGCTGAATGAATGGATGAGTGAATGGGTCCCGGGTGTTCCGGAGACCCCAGCAGAGGCTGGCCCTTTTTCCAGGAGCCACACACCAGGGACCTCGTGGTAGGAACAACTCTCAGCAACGGATGGGCTTCTGAGGCCCTTCGGGTGGCAGTGAGAGACTAGGGCCTCCCGGAGAAGTGGTTAAATTCAGGGAACCTTGGCACAGCGGGCACTAGGACCCTGCGCGGCGCCGCGTTCGGCGGGGGGCGGGCGGGTGGTGGGGGGAAATCGCTCTTTCAGCCTCTTGGTGCCCGGCTGCGGCCACTTGTGCGATCCGGACCCGCACCGTGGCCGCCTGGCCCCTTTCCACGCCATGAGCCGCAGGTTCACGGTCACCTCCCTGCCCCCCGCAGGGCCCGCCGGAACCCCTGACCTGGAGTCTCGCCGGCATTCGGTTGCGGACCCCCGCCACCTCCCGGGGGAAGACGTCAAAGGTAGAGGCCGCAGGGGGCGGGGCCCGCCAAAGTGGGGCGGGACGTGAGGGGGCGGGGCCAAGGAAGGACGGGCCTTGTGTTGGAACGGGGAGGGGCCAGGACTGGGGTGAAGGGTCGCAGCCCAAGGCCAGAGAGAGAGGAGCTCGAATCTAAGAACCAAAGGATAGGAGCCACCTGAACGGAAAGTATGAAGGGTGATGGGGGACGAGACTCGAGGTGGGCGGGGCCTCACGGGAAGAGGTGGGACCAGGCGAAGAGCTGGGACCAGAGTCGAAGGGGGCGGATCTTGTGATGGAGGGTCTGGGGACTAGGCTGAAGGATGCTGAAGGGGCGGGTGCATCTCGAGTAGGGAGAGGGGGTCCAGGCAAGGAGGCGGAACTAGGGAAAGGGAGGGCTGTGTGATTTAGGGATGGACCCAGAGCTAAGGGGAGGGGCAGGCCTAGGTTGGTTTGGGGGCAGGAAAAGACGGGACAAGTGGGGGACGGGTTGAGCCAGAAGGATGGGAGTGAGGCCGTGGTGAGGGATGGGATTGCGGGCGGGAGGATAAACGCGTCAGGGTTGCTGAGGTAGGTGTGGGGTCAGAGGGTCATAGGTGCCTGGCGGAGCCTCCAATCCTTTGCCTCCTGGACAGCACCTGGGGATCCCGCCCGGGAAGGAGACAGGAGACGAGGAAGTTAGTGTGGAACCTGGGCAGCCAGATCCGGGGATCCAGTGGGGACTCCAGTCCTCGGGGACACGCTTAGCTCCCTCTCTGCTCCAACTCCGGAAGGATTGGGAGGAGCCAGTTCAAGACGGGTTGGGGGCGTCTTTCTCGCGGGCCCAGTGCAGTGGTCTTGTCACGGACGTTACACGCTGGGTACAGAATAAAGGGGAAGGGAAGGATCCTTCTGGCCTTCGGTGGGGAAATAGCATCCTGGCTGCGTACGCGGTCTTCTCGGCAGGGGGCCTCTGGGGTCCTCTCCCTAGCTCTGAGTCCTTCAGGTCTGGAAGGAACGAGGCGAATCCGCTTGGAGTGGCCCCAGCGCCGGGAGGAGGAAGAGCCTCCCCGCCCAGGCCGCCAGGGGTCGCTGCTGAGCCGCAGGTGAGCTCGTCCTGACTGACGCAAACCCATATGCCCCAAACCCTAATTTAGGGGTTTATTTGGCGAACCTCCTCATTATACAGATGACCAAACCGAGGTCTAGGTGTGCGCAGGGCTCCAGCCTTCTGAACCTACTGCCTCCTAGACATGGCCACTTGGATTTCTTGGGCTATTTCTTCAGTTTTTCCCATAATCTGTCAGCTCCTTTTCTCATTTTCATGAATGGCCTTGCCAGGTTTCCAGATTAGAAAGTCAGAAAAAATCAGGAATCATTCTCAGCTCCTCCTTTTCTCTTCCTAGAAAATTCAATTGGTTCTCACATCTTGGCCATTCATTTCCAAAACTTATCCTGAATCTGGCCACATCTCTCTTCCTCTGTCACCATCACCCTGGTCCGAGTCTCTGACGTCCTCCATATGGCCACAATGACATCTTCCCACTGCCCTTCCAACCTCCATTCCTACCCTACCATCCTCCATGTAGGCTCCCATCACCCACAGGACAAAGGCTAAGTCTGTTGGTCTGTCATTCCAGCTGTCCTTCATTTGCTCCTGATTGTACCTGTCCATGTCTGTACCCTCACCCTCATAAGCCAGGAGAACGCCTACTCATTCTCTAAGCTGTGACTCATTTAACCTCTTCTGAAAGTCTTTTTCACTTTCTCTCACTCCCAGGTGGAGGTAGTCATTCATCTCCAGCTCACCCACCATACCATTAGAAAGCAAGTCCCAATAACTGGCAGTTATTTACTTGTATGTCTCCTCCACTGGAGCATCTCAAGGACAGGGACCATAGCCTTTTATCTTTGTGTTCTAAGTTCCAAGACTAGAACCTGGCGCTTAGTATGTGTGTAATGCTCCTCAAATGAAGGCTTTGCTTCTCCTACTTTGGCCTTCTCTCCTCCCACTCCTTATCCCCTGGCCTCGGAATAAGATGGCCCTGTCTCATGTCCCAAGGTGATTGCCCAGTCTTCTTGTTCATACTCCCAAACTCCCGCACAGTTGATGTAAAACACAGCCCCCCAGGCTTTGGGTGTGCAGGTGCGTGTAATTCTGGGATGTTATGTGCTGGGAGCAGAGGTTGTGTATGTTTCTTGAGGAAGAAGCATCCCCCACTAGCTCTGATGACATGTGGGGTGTTTGGTGCTTACGTGTGCCACTGTATTGCCAGTGTGTTGATGGGCATGCTGATGTGGATATTTCTGTGTCTGTGAAATAAGTACCTGTGCATGAATGTGCATGAATGTATTATAAGTTCCATCAGAAAAATGATTTGGGTGACTTAATCTCTTAAGCCCTGAGATAGCTTCAAGCACCCCATCTTTGGTAGATAACCCCTTGGGAAAGTAAAGTAGACAAGGGCTCCCTTGGGGAACCAAACAGCTGGTAGTGTCTTTTCCACAGCTGTTCTTGTGTCATCCTTCTACCCCTAGAGAGATGCTGTCCCCAACTCTTGTCCTCATCCCAGCTCAAAGGGAGGGATGTCAGCCTGTGTAAGTCTGTGAAAGGCTGGAGGAGATTTTGCAGGTCAGGCATGTATAAATATTGTCTTTTACGCTGGGCCAATGGAGTAAATTTTGCCCTGCTGCCAGGGGATCAGCTATAGACAAGAACATAACTTATGGGGGTGAAAGAAGCAAGTCAGAGGCTGACCTTTAAATTCCCCATTAACCCTAGGCTGTAGCCTTTAGGCCTCAGTTGCCTCACCTGTACCTGTCCTTGATAGTGACCTAGCTAAATAGAAGTTGTCCTGCCACAGTTATTAGAACTCGGAGCTACTCCCTTATCCTTTTACTCCATCACCCACTGTGCCTCGGTTCTTAGAGAAGAGGCAGGGCACTGGAAAGAGCCTTGTGTCTGGTAAGATTATGAGGAGTTGGGATGTGTCTCTGTGGAGGGAGAGGGAGCTGACTTAAGTTAGGGGGATGGATCAAGACCACAGTATAGCTCATCCATGTTCTAGCTCAGGCTCTGCAATGTGACCTTGGGCACATTGCTTCCCTTCTCTGGGCCTCAATATACCCATCTGTAGTATGAAGGAGTTGAACAGGAAACTATTTGAGGGTCCTTCTAGCCATAAAAATACTAGGATTTTTTTAATGATCTAGAACAGTAAAGCTCTCTGCCCCTCACCACCCCACAGACCCAAACCTCATGTTTCAGTCTCTCCATCTGTTAATTGGGTGTTGTTATTGGTATATATATCTGACCTAGAGATCTCCAACCTGCCCTGGGAGATTTCCTAGTTCTCCCAGACTTGAGCTGGGGACTCAGAACCTCACTGCCCAGTACCTCAGCCCAAGGTGAGCCCTAGGAATCTCCATGGCAACAAACTGGTTATGAACGGGGCTGCAGTTGCCATGGTGACAGGCTGCTCTCTCTCTCTCTCTCTTTCTCATTCCCCTCCTTTCCCCTCCCCTCTTCTCAATGAACCAGAACGATCTGTGAACCTCAGCTCTCCAGGTGGGGTGGGGGTGCGGGTGGGGGTGGGTGCAGTGACAAGGGGGTCCGGAGTGGGAAAGAGGGAAAATGGGCTGAGGGAAAGGGGCTGTTGGGGTGCCATTGCCATGGTAATGGGGCTGCAGCCGGTTAATTAAGCCCCCAGTTGCCACGGAGACCGTGGTGGTTGACGTGCTCTGTGGTGAGCCCTGTGTGTGTGGGGTGTGCTGTGTGCTGGACTCATCAACTCAGTGCTAGGGTTTTGGGTCTGGGGATGGGGCACAAAGGTCCAAGGCTTCGGCTCCATGGGGCCAGAGATGGGGGTGGGTGGGTTGGGTCGTGGGGGTAATGCAAGGGAGATAAGGACAGTTAGGGATTGGCCCATAAGGGAGAATATTATGCTTGTTTCCTGTGGAAAGAGGACCCAGTTAGGCTCTAGCTTCTTCCAGATGGTCTCTCATGCTGGTTCAGTAGATGGAGCCCCAGGCTGGAGGTCAGGGAGCTGGATTCTAGTCCCCAGTCTGTCACAAGTTCACCCCATAAAGAAAAATTGTCTCTTTCCATTTCTAGACTCCAATTTTATGGTAAGTGGCGGGTGGAAAAAATAATTTATAAAGTCTCTTCCAGTTCCCAAATCCTGATACAAGGAGGCAGCTTCCCAGAGCTTTTTTCTCTCTGAGAAACATAAGGTGGGAGGGGTATCAGTTTTAGAGATGCAGAGTTCAGAAATAGGACCTGCCTGGCTGTGCATCTTGTGTTTCTTTAATGAGAGGGTTTCCCTGGCCTTCCATTTGCCTAGTGCTTTGGATGGGGAAGGGTTGCTAAGCTGGCAGCCAGGTGCCTGGGGTTCAGAGCTGAGGGTTAATTTTACTGGCCAGTGCTAGGCTGGCATCGTAGGAGGGGCTCGCAATGTGTTTTCTCCAAACCGTACAACAGAGTGATGGCTAGAGGCCGGAATTAGGCTCAGTCTTGTTGAGAGGTGAAGGGGGTTAATTGAAGGACTGGGTCTCCCTTCAAACCATCCCCTCGTTTGGTCTATACTCCTCTTATATGGCTTCAGTTTGAGGTTAATAGAGAGAGCACTAGGAGTTTTTAAAGGAGGAAGAAGTGCTATGGATTATGTGGTTTAACCCTTTTGTTTTACAGATGGGCCACTGAGGCCCAGAGAGAGGAACTCAGTTTTGCCTAGGGATACCCAGAGAATTTGGGGGCAGAAGACAGGATAGAACCACTGTCTCCTGAATTCTAAATGGCTCTTGAGACAGAAACTCTAGTGAAGGTGAACAGATGAGTTACCTAGGGGAAGAGGGATCACTCTTGCCTTCACCTGTGCTCCCTAGAGATCTAGTTTTTCCTGTGTATGGGCTCAGTCCCTGAGTGGCCAGAGCTGCACTAACTCTGGACGGCAAATGAAGAGAAATACATCTGGGGGACATCCAAGACCTGGGATTACTGAAAACTCTCAGCATCTACTTTATTCTACAGCATTTCTCAGACAAATATACTACACTATATTTTACATGTTTTAATGTGTTATGCATCTCAACTGAGTAGGAGAAGACCATAGTGCTGGTGGTGGTGGTTGTGGTGGTGTGTGTGTAGTGGAGTGCTTAGAAATTCTTCCTACTTGCCATTCTTTTAATCCCCATAACCACTCCAAATGCATCTCACCTTTTTTGGTGGTTTTCTGAGAGAGCCAAGAATACCAATGCTCACATCTGTCTGAAGAGCTAATTCTCCACCCTAAAGGGTCTTTTGGATATCCACAAAACCAAGTGTTGGTGGATCCCTCCAGAGGCACCTTTGAGTCAGCTGTTGAGGACTCCATGGTTGACTCAATCTGAAGGCTTTGACACAAATTTGTACAAGAGAATCAGAATAGTAGGCCTTGTCCATGGTCCTGAAAAGGCGTGTCCTATAACCAGGTTTCCAGGGCTATGAACGGCATTTTTTTTTTTTTTTGGAGACAGTCTTAAGCTGTCACCCTGGGGTAGGGGCTGTGGCGTCACAGCTCACAGCAACCTTAAACTCTTGGGCTGAAGTGATTCTCTTGCCTCAGCCTCCCAAGTAGCTGGTACTACAGGTGCTTGGCACAACACTGGCTATTTTTGTTGTTGTTGTTACAGTTGTTGTTTTAGCTGACCTGGGCCGGGTTCAAACCCACCAGTCTTGGTGTATGTGGCCAGTGCCCTACCCACTGAGCTATGGGCACTGCCAGCTTTTTTTTTTTTTTTTTTTTTGAGACAGAGTCTCAAGCTGTCGCACTGGGTAGAGTGCTGTGGCGTCACAGCTCACAACAACCTCCAACTCTCTGGCTTAAGTAATTCTCTTACCTCAGCCTCCCAAGTAGCTGGGGCTACAGGCGCCTGCCACAGCCCCCAGCTATTGGCTTTTTTTTTTTTTAATTAAATTTCTTTCTTTCTTTTTTTTTTTTCTTTGCAGTTTTGTCCGGGGCCAGCACCCTACTCCTTGAGCCACAGGTGCCACCCATTAAATTTCTTTTTAATCAACTTGGCCTGGGATGAATAGGTCTTTCAGACCCTTGAAGGTCTTCTGGTTCCAAGCCAAGAGGCCATTCCAGCCCTACAACTCTGAAGCCTGAACACAAGAAAGTTCACCTTAGACCCAGTCCCTATTCTTATTTTAGGAGCCAAGAATCAGAGGCTGCTGAGGAGCTTGAGTATGCCTGATCCTTGTTTCTTCTGTTGGAGGCAAGGCCAGTGTAAAAAGAAGTTCTGTTGGGAAGGAAAGTCCTAAGCTGGAGTAAAGTAAACTGGATGAATGTTGCTATTCACTAGCATTGTGTCCAGAGGCAGTCCTCTCCTCTTTGGGCCTTAGTTTTTTCATCTGTAAAATGAAAGCCATGTATTAGGTAACTGGCAGTTTATCATTCCAGAACGCTCCTGGAATTTAGAGGCCTAGCCCTGGGAGATAGGGTGAATCTGAAAATTATTTCCCCTTAATCTGCTCCTACTCTCAGATGTTTAGATCTTCCAGAGACCCAAAGGTTCCAAACCTCTGATGCTGCTTCCCGCGATGTCTGCAGCACTGGCTCAAACCTGGACTCTGGCGGGTATCGAGGGATCTCAGGATAATCAAGCTTCTGGGGGCGTGGTCTCAGGGGACCTGGGAGGAACACAGAAAGCATGTCAGCTCTGGAAGCCTCAGAAAGCAATCCTGGATTAGGGGATTAGACACTCCCGCCCCGGGAGAAAATCTGGTCCCAAACCGACAGGCGGCCTCATTCTCCCCTCCCCCACTCTGTCCCTGGCCAACCTCTGGACCAGCCTGCCCTCCCTAGAGGCTGCACCATCCCTGGTGGAAAGTCAGCGCTCCCTTGGACCTCACTGCTGCCTCCTCTCTCCCTCTTCATGTCTCATCACAGCACCATTCCACAGTCAGAGAGGGTCCCAGTCTGTGGACTCCAGGGACTTGTCTTGGGGTTAGGATGCTGGGGCTCCCGTCAGGGTAGCACAATGAGAGTTCACGGTAACTCCTCAGGCTCTACCCCACCCATTTTAATACAGGGCGGACCAGATAGTCAGCCCAAACCCCCTTGGGGGGCAGCACAGTGCTTCAGATATGGCCCTGGGCTCCACACGCCTCCAGCTCCAACCTCTTGAACTGCGGTATGGGAGGGAGTCTGGTTTCCCCTCTCTTTCAAGACTGGCCTCTCCAGCTTTGCAGACAGGCTCCCTAGAGCCCCGTATTCCGTGGTGCCCCTCCCAACCCCGCCGCCTCAGTCACTCACATCTTCCCCCTGGGGGTCACCTCAGACCCCCTGTCAGGCAGCCGCTGCGGGGCCGCCTCTCCGCGGCCGCGACCTAGTTCCCTGCCGTTATTTTTAGGGCGCGGGATGGCACCTGCCCACGTGCCGGGCCCCGCCCGGAGAGTGGGGGGGTGGTGGGGGAGAGCTACGTCTGCTCAAGGGAGGCGAGGCCCCGTCCCCCGAAGCACCCCTCCATCTCACCCAAGCAATCCCCCAGTTTTCGTGCAAGGGGGCCACTAGACGCGCTCTGCCCGCCCCTTGTCCCTTCTTCCTCCCTCCCTCCCTCCCTCTCCCCCCCAAAACCCCGCCAGTGGCTCACGCCTCCTGCATACGGGATGAGGTGAGCAGCGCCGCTGCTGAGAGGGGGCGCGCGCGGGTGTGAGCGTGTGTCCGTGTGCGAGTGTGTGTGCGCCGGGCGGGCGGGCACTGCAGCTTCTTCCTCCGTGGAGCGGAGAGCGAGAGAGAGCTAGAGCAAGCGACAGCGCGGCGAAGGCGGGCAAAGGGGCGCGGGCGAGGCGGCGCAGCCATCCCCGGGCCTGGGGCCGCGCCGCCACCATGCTAAACAACCTGACCGACTGCGAGGACGGCGATGGGGGAGCCAACCCCGGTAAGCTGTGGCCCGGGGGCGGCGGAAGAGGGGGCGGCGAGGATAGGAGGCAGCTCTTGAGATAGAGACGGAGCGGGGGCCGCCTCCTTCAGAGAAGAGGCTGGAACTGCCCCGGGCGGTGGGCACCCACGGCGGCCTGGAGCCTTGCTCCATTGGAATGCGCCAGGCGCTGTCCCAGGTGCTGGAATGCGCCGCGCCCGGAGGAGAGCTGGGGGCTGAAGGGTTGTCGTTGCCCACGGCCTGGGGACAGACTTGTGTTAGCTGAACCGAGGAGGCAGTGGAAAGGGGAAGGAAGATCTAGAATGGGCTGACGTGGAGCTCGACGGGCAGAAGGAGGGCTCGTTTCCCGAAAGGGGACCCTGGTGTACTGGTGCAGAGGGGAACCGGCGGCGCCGGGGGGCGCAGTCTGCTGCAGTCCCTCTCTCAGAGACTTCCAGCTGCAAGGTGGGGGGAAAGGTGGCTGTGGGCGGGGGGGTTGGAGCCATATGACAGCCCCTGTCCGGGCTGCGGCGTCTCCATAAGGGGACACTTGGTGCATTCCTGGGCCCTTCCCGCAAGGCTTCCCAAGGTCCGACCTCAGACTGAAGTGTACCTCCTCCGTACATTTTCAGCTCTACTTTGCGGAATCTCTCTCTTTCCCTCTCGCTTCCCCGAGGGTTTCTACTCAGGACGGGAAGCAAGATCGCCCTCCTTTCTCCCTCTTCCTCCTCTTTCCGCCTTCTCTCTGTATCCCAGGTGTCAGTGATGTTTCCAAGGCGGGGCGAGGGGGAGTCTTTCTAGTTAGCTCTGAGATCTTCCTCAGTGAGGCCGCAGAAATGGGGTCCCAGTGGCTGAATCCTCAGCGACGCCGCGGCGCGGACACTGCAGACGCTCTGCGGTGGGTGCGGAGACTCGCCAGGAGTCGAGGGGTTCTGGGCAAGTCCTTTTGCTCTCGCTGTCTCCCTCCCTCCACTGCCATTTCTCAGCTCCGAAGTCTTGGGGCCAGCCACCCCCTCAGGCTCCTAGACCCCCCGCCGCCCCCCAGCGGTCTCAGCAATCCATCACCGCTGTCAACCGCCCCCACCCCCCACCCTCCAGCGGCGCTGCGTCCCCTGCGCACTAGTGCGCCTCCTGCGCCTGCTGTCTGCGCTCAGCGCCTTCAAATGCTCCCCTGGGCAGTGCTTGATCCTCTGGACCAAGACTCCTGCAGACCCCTCTGGGGGATGGCCGAAGGGCCTCCTCAATAGCGGAAAGAGCGGGGTCTTAGGGATTGGCAGCCTTGACTCTGAGATTCTCCGAATCCTGGATCCCAGTCAGGGCCAAGGGGCTGCTTGGCTGGGGACACTAGGGTCCCCATTCCTTTGTCTGAGACAATCCTCACCCCCACTCCTTCTGAGGGCTGAGTGGTATACAGGGGCCAGAACTACTGGCTAGGCAGCTCATCTATCTGCCCAGTGACCCTTCGGTCACCTCATCTGGCAACTGCCTTCCTCCCCCATGGGCTTAGCCTGCGGGAGAAGGAGGTTTGGCAAAGTTGGGTCTGCAGCAGCACCAGGGATCCCTACACGGTGCTCATGGAGAGGAGTGGGGTCTTTCGCATCTGGGATCCCCTTTAGATGCCTCCACTCTGGGGCAAGGACTCAGCCTGAGAGCTGATCTGTTTCCCTAGGCGAGGGACACCTGCTTTCTCTACTAAGGCTTCACTGGGCCTCAGGGTTTCCACAGAGGCTCGAGAGGCCTAGGAAGAGGCATCTACATGTGTGAAGCAATAGTTAGACTAAGAACTCTTTTCAGTTATGTCCCCTCCCCATTAGTTTCTAGACACTGAGTGTAGCAGGCCCATCTGGAGACCTTTCTATATATAAAGTCCAGGAGATGGAACTAGAGTGGCCAGAGTCTGGCCAAGGTTGAGTCCCAGAGAGATAAGACCTCCCATTAGAGTATGGAGATCGTGGTAGGAGGCACTAAGGATCTTCTGGCATTGAGGGAAGAGGGACCAGAAGATCAAGAGCCCCTGGCAACTCGGATTCTAGATTGTTAAGGATGCTCCAGAAGGACCAGGAGGATGCTGACCTCCGGGAGGTGGGAATGGCCCAAGTAAGAGGGCTCTTCTGGACTAAAGAAAAAACCAAGGATATTGTCACTGGCCCCCAGGTCACTTTTCTCCTCTGACACCCTCTCTCTCTCCCTGAACTGGTCTGGGGATTCCCCCAGGCCAAACCTCAGGGCCCCGGGGAGGCTTTTTAGCCCGCGCCGCCGCTCTCCTGTTTCCTACCCGGGAGCTCTGGCTGCCGCAGCTTAATTGAAAGCCGATTCGGGCTGAGAGCTCCCAGGGGGCGGGGGCGGGGAGGGCTCAGCCTCAGTCTGGCCCAGCCTCTCGAGCGCGCCACTCGGCGCTCCCCCATCACCCCGACTCCTGGCTCGGGGGAATCTGGACGAGTTTCCCCTTAGCTGTCCTGGTCCTTTGAGAACTCAGAAGCTCACTCCCCACCCCCCTCAACCAGTGCGCCGGCGTTCCAAGGAAGGGACAAAATCAGCCCGGGCTGACAAGGCCGGGAGCCTGGCGTCCCGCCCAGGCAGCGGGTGGAAAGGCGGGACTCAGGACTAGCCCGCCGAGCCGCCCTCTCCCCTGCCCTCCTCTCCTGGCCCGGATCCGGCCTGAAGTCTGCTCCGCGCTGCGCGCCGCGTTACATAAGCGGCTGCGGGCGCGTGGCCGGCTGGGCTCGGCTCCGCGCTGCGCTCTCTGCCCGCGTGGTCGCCATGGAGACCGGCTTCGGGCCACCTAGTTGCAGGGTCTCTGGGGCAGGACGCCCCCACTTGCCCTGTGTACCACCCGCCCCGGCGAAAGAGGAGGGACTTGGGAAGGAGGCTGAAAGGCAGAGGAGAGGAGGTCCCCTGTCTGATGGTCCTGACCCTCAGAGAGGGCACCGCGGGGAGAGGACCCAGTTTCGTGGGAGTCGGGGCTCCTAAATCTTGCGGCTGGGGGAGGGACGGGGGATGCAGAGCCTGGGCTGGGTGGGCACCACATCTCTTAACAGTCGTGGTAATAGTAATGGAAGCAGCAAGAGCTACATTTGTGTGGCAGGCCCGCCCAATGTATAGTATTTCATTTAATTCCCTTAACAGCCCTATGGGTGTAGTGTGCTTAGAATCCTTTTGCAAAGAAGGAAACTGAGGCTTAGAGTTTGAGTGGCCTGCTCAACGTGATGACACAGCCAGTGAAACTGGGACAGGAACCTAAGCATCAGCGACACCTGCCCTTTTTCTGAACCTTTAGGAGTTCGCCTCCCATATTCCTCCTCAATCTCTCTACTAGAGAAGTGTGGTGTGACAGAAGAGGAGACATCTTAACCACATTTTAAAAGGAAGGGGAGCCTACTCACCCTCATTTCTACTGTTCTCTGGCCCTAAACAGCTCCTGTGAGACCCTGGGATCGGGGAGGGTACCCTGGAGAATTTATCTCCAAAGACTTTTTTTCTGAGCACTGGTTATATGCTGGCCTCCCACTGGGAGCGTAGGTCTGTTATTCCCAGGAACTCACGCATTTGAGATGAAAGAACTGGGGTAGGGCGGTGCCTGTGTCTCAAGGAGTCCCCATATACCGGAGGTGGTGGGTTCAAACCCGGCCCCGGGCAAAAACTGCAAATAAATAAACAAACAAACAAACAAACAAAAGAACTGGTGTAGCCCTGTAGTATTTGGTAACCAGGAGTTTGGGCTTTGGTGGATGAGGTGGAGGGGGTGGCAGCAGGGTTCCCTGGAGCAGGCGAGGCATTATTACTTTTCTTTCCTTGTCCAATTTTTAGTCAGGATAGGGTCGGGGTTATATAGGGGAAGGTCATGCCCTGGAGATGGATCCTGGCTGGGCCACTGTGGAAAGTTTCCAAGAGGTAGGGAGAAGGATGGGGAGGATTTGGAAAGATAGAGATGGGAAGGGTGAGATGTGGGGATATGAGAGCATGGGAGATTTAGGGTACATGGGGCCTCAGCCTCATCTGGGATTTGGTCAATGAGGGGAGTTTCTTTTTTTTTTTTTTATTGTTGGGAATTCATTGAGGGTACAAGAAACCAGGTTGCACTGATTGCATTTGTTAGGTAAAGTTCCTCTTACAATCATGTTTTACCCCCAAAAGAAGTGGCACATACCAGGACCCCACTGAGGGGAGTTTCTTAAGGGCTGAGAGAGATGTCTACTACTGAAATTCAGTCCTAGAATTGAGGAAGGTTGATGGCTGAAGCCAAGAAAATGTGCTTATGGAGGCCCCTCATGTCTTTCTGAAAAGACCCTTTCCTGGTGGCTGAGAGATGTTCTTTTTTGGAGAGACAGTTTCACTTTATTGCCCTTGGTAGAGTGCCGTGGCATCACACAGCTCACAGCAACCTCCAACTCCTAGACTTAGGCGATTCTCTTGCCTCGGTCTCTCGAGTAGCTGGGACTACAGGCACCCGCCACAACCCCCCACTATTTTTTTGTTGCAGTTTGACCGGGGCCGGGTTTGAACCCACCACCCTTGGCATATGGGGCCGGTGCCTTACCCACTGAGCCACAGGTGCCGCCCTGAAAGACGTTCTGGAGTGGTCTCATCTTTACACACTTCTTATACACGTTTGCACGGATCACCCCCACCTCTTTTTCTTGCCCAGCTTCTTTCCTGGGGGTGTATTCATCCAAGTGTTTTCCAGTTCCCCACCCTCAACTAAGGCAGACATCCAGACACTTCCTCCTCTTCTAGTCGTCTCATTTATTAAATAGTACCGTCATCCACCCATTCACCCATGTTGGAAATGCCAGGCATTATCCTTCATTCGTCCTCTCCCCTTCCCCAAACATCTGGCAGAGAAATGAGTCAACAATTTTTGAGTTGGTCCGTTGCCCTGCATTGCTCTGGTCAGGGTCAGCAGGTCTCATCTGGGCTGCTGAAGGTCTCTAGCCACTGTACTTTCTGTATTCTTCCCCTCCAGGCCAAAGTGATTGCTCTAACAAGTCTGTTCATGGCACTTCTTTGCCTAAAACTTTTCAATGACTCTCCATTGTCATCTGGATGAGGTCCAAATTCTTTAACATGACCTGCTAATTGCTTAGAGACCCAGCCCACACTTCTTTTTCCAAGTTCAACTTTTCACCTGCCACAACCCATCTTCAGCTCCCAGCATATCCCCTTCCATAGTTCCAGCCAGATCGTACTTCACTCAGCTCACTCTCACCTCTGGGCCACCGAACATGCTGTTCTGCTGTTCTGTCTGCCTGGAACACCCTCCTCGTCTCCCTCCCAGTCTAGCTCTTACTCATCCTTCGGTTCTCAGCTGACACATCACTTCCTCTGAGAAGCCTTCTGTGACCTCCCAGGCTGGGCTGGGTGCCTCCCCTGTGTCCCACAGTCCCTTGATCATTTTCTCTCATAGAATTTACTACTTTGGATTGGAAATTCCTGGTTACCAATTTGTTGCCTCTGCCCTTGGGTTGGTTGCCTGAGGACAGAGATGTTCTCTTACCTGTGTTTCTCTCCTTCTCCCACCCTTCCATGTTGACACAAGGCAGACAGCCAGTAAATACGGTGAATGATGCCTCAGGGGCCACTTCTTCAAGAGATGGGGCATCTCTGGGGAACATGCTCCTACTCCCAAACACTAGGATGAGCCAAGTTATGGTCAAGAAGGGAACTCTGGAGAGTCTTGGGGTACCATCGAAAAGGAAATAGGAGCCCCAAGATCAAGGAAGCACTCAGACATTTATTCAATACCCATTACAGGCCAGGTAGGGAATTAGACTCTTTATACATGCTGTCCACTAAATTCTGCAAGGGAAGGTAGTAGTATTAGCTGCATTTTCTCAATGTGCAAACCAAGGCTCAGAGAGGTAAAGTGACCACACAGCTGTCCGCTAGGTGGATGGACAACAACCACTTGATGCCAGACCCCTGATTCTTCTGCCTTCTCAGGTGATGGCAACCCCAAGGAAAGCAGTCCCTTCATCAACAGCACTGACACAGAGAAGGGGAAGGAGTACGATGGCAAGAACATGGCCTTGTTTGAGGTGGGCTGCTATGGCTGCTGGGCTCCGACCCCCAATTCATCATCTCGGCTCATTAGCCTTTACCTTCCTCCTGGGGAACTACCCTTCTCTCCACTCTGCCTCACACCCAGTTCTTCCCTGAGCCTTCCTCATCCCTCCATCTCTATCCCTGGCATTACCCCCCACTACTTGCTCTGCTGTCCTCGACCTGCCCTCCTCTTTCTCTGCCCTCCTCGCCTGTTGCTCCTCCCTTTCATCTCATCCCGCCCTCAGGGGTTTGGCCCTACTTGTCCCATCTCCCTCTGTGCCCTACCGTGCAGTTCACCCCCCCTTCCAGCTCCCCAGCTCCTAACGCGGGCACCTTCCCTCCACAGGAGGAGATGGACACCAGCCCCATGGTGTCCTCCCTGCTCAGTGGCCTGGCCAACTACACCAACCTGCCCCAGGGGAGCAGGGAGCACGAAGAGGCAGAAAACAATGAGGGTGGAAAAAAGAAGCCGGTGCAGGTGGGGGTGGGAGAAGACACGGGGGGAGGAAGGATGGATGGAAAGGGGAAAGGATGGGTGAGGGAAAATGGCTCTGGATGGAGGCAGAAGGGTGGGAGTTGGGGGCTGGGGGAGAGGAGGGAAAGGACTAGAGGGGACGGGATGTAGAGGAGAAAGTAGGGGGTGGAGGAGCAGAGAGGAGTGGGCCTGGGGTGCTGCTGATGATTAGAGGCTGCAAAGACTGACACTGGCCTCCCCGGCAGGCCCCGCGCATGGGCACCTTCATGGGCGTGTACCTGCCATGTCTGCAGAACATCTTTGGCGTCATCCTGTTCCTGCGGCTCACTTGGGTGGTGGGCATTGCAGGCATCATGGAGTCCTTCTGCATGGTCTTCCTCTGCTGCTCCTGTGTGAGTGACACCCTCCCCTCACCACCCCCTGACAGCTGGGGCTTGGCAGAGGCCTGGGGGTGGGAGGTGGGAGGATGGAAGCATGAGACCTGAGCTTTTTATAGGAACCACTGCTTATGATCTTTGAGAGTAAATTAGGTCTGACTGGTCCTTCCTGCCTCTCATAGGCTTGTCCCTGATGGCTATTAACCAGGTTTTGCCTGGATCTCTGAGCGTGTGTGTGTGTGTAATTACACAAGTAATGCAGATTCATTGATGAAAATGATAAGTGTAGAAAAAGAATAAAATTCACCTATAATCTTATAATAGTCAGCAGCTTGATAGGTCCAGACTCACAAAAAATCAGATTATGTGTCATAAACAGCAGTGTAACTGGATTCCTTCCATTCTCTCTAAAAAATCAAATATTCACTGAACACCTACTTCTCAACACATTTACATGTCCTGGTACATAACCTTGAGACAGCTCTACTTGCGAGGAAACCGGTGCCAAAGCTATTCTGCCTATTTTATAGGTGAAGAAACTGAGGCTTAGAGAAGTGAAGTGAGTTGTTTCAGGGCACACAGCTGGTCAGAGGCCAAGCAGGGATTTCCAGAGCCCTCTGATGCTGTAACTTGTGCTCCTTCTATTTACATGATGAATAAGAGGTTTTCTTGAGAAGGACTTGGCAGAAGTAGAAGTTGGAACAGGCCCAGGGAGAAGCTCAGCGGAAGAGAACCTGTGGGTTTGGCTGGTGTTTATGGGGTATAAGGCTTGGCCCCCACCCAGGCCACTGGGGCCCCCACCCCGGCCACCACTTTGATGATCTCTTTCCTTAACAGACGATGCTTACGGCCATTTCCATGAGTGCAATTGCAACCAACGGTGTCGTGCCTGGTATGTGACTAGGGCTTCTGGGGGTCTGGGAGAGGGGAAGGCTCCTGGTTGTCCAGAAGGAGGGATGGTGGCTTGGGCTTTGAGGGCCATCAGGATCCAAGAGAGGCAGTATTGCAGACGGGGGCCAGGCTGTCACTACTCTCGGGGCAGGCAGGGCAGCCCTATTGGGGTAGGGGGATGAGGCAGCTGCTGATGTCGAGGAGGGCAATGGCAACCCTCTTCCCTCAGCCTGAGACCTTCCTCTCCACCATCCTACTTTCTGAGCCATGACCTCCTTACAAGGGGTAATTAGCAACATGGTAATTAGTGCTACAAAATCCATTCAGAGTGGGTTGCCTGGGTCTCCCGCCAGTGCCCTTTCTAGGGCTGCAGCCCAGAGCGTCTCCCTTTCTGTTCCTGTCACTGAGCCTCCCTCTCCCCTAGAGCAGCCACATGCCCCTGCCCCCTCTTGCTGACACTAGGTTCTCTCCGCAGCTGGTGGCTCCTACTACATGATTTCCAGGTCTCTGGGCCCGGAGTTTGGGGGCGCCGTGGGCCTCTGCTTCTACCTGGGCACTACCTTTGCTGGGGCCATGTACATCCTGGGCACCATTGAAATCCTGCTGGTGAGAGGGGCTGAGGAGGAGGTGTGGGACCCCAGGCTGTCAGTCAGTTAGCAGTGCCCCCTGGACACCTGCTATATGCCAGGTCATTCAGTAAGGCCAGAGAGAAATAGAATGTGGTTCTGTTTCTAAAGTGTTCACAGTCTAGTTGGGGAGACAAGATACAATAATTACGTAACATAAACAGCTGTCATATATCAGGCACCCTCTGAGCTCTCAGCATAGTTCCAAATGCTTTCCAGTCTTTATCTTGAATCCATATGAGGTTTAAGTATCACAGTGCTCACTTCTTAAAAGAGAAGCTCAGACAGGTGAGATGACTTGCTCAAGGTCACTTAGCTACCCGGCAGAGTGGGTTAATCAGAGTTAAAATAATGGTAGAAATAATAACAGCAGTGTCACACGACAGCTAGCATTTTGTGATTGCCTCCCACATGCCAGGGACTGTGCTAAGTACTTTATGAATGTTCATTGTGGAGGGCTGGCTGATGGCTATTGGGTTGTAAAAGAGAAGAACCATGTGAGGGACCCGTGTGAAGAGATCTGTTAGGAATAGTGACTGATGGGAAGAAATTAGGTCTGTGAAGACAGGGCAGGTGGCTTGGTCTCTTCTCTTTCTGCCCATCTGTTAGGGCATGCATGCTGGTAAAGTTTCTCGTATACAGAAGTGGAGCTCACGTTTACCAAGCTCCTATTCTCCAGGCCCTGAGGCTTGCAGTTTATTATGTTTATTTTATTCTCATGATTCTACCATTATGTTTATTTTATCCTCATGATTCTACCATTAATGAGAAGGTAGCCATTTTACAGATGAGGAAAGCAAGACTCAGTGAGTTTAAGGAATGCATGGAAGGGACATGACTTGGATCGTTCTGACTTTCAGAGATTGAACTAGTTCATTATACCACACTGCCTTGGAAAACTAGAACTAGAAGGTGCCACAGCTTCTGGTTTGTGGGTGGGAGGGAATGAAAGACTCAAGGAGGCTAATGACAGGAGAATAATAGACCTCTAAGACTTTTAAAAATTAAATATTTAAAAAATTGTTATAGCTAGGCGTGGTGGTTCACTTTGGGAGGCCGAGGTAGGTGGTTCACCTGAGCTCAGGAGTTCAAGACCAGCCTGAATAAGAGCTAGACTCCGTCTCCATTAAAAATAGAAAAATTAGCTGGGCATTGTGATGGGCTCCTGTAGTCCCAGCTACTCAGGAGGCTGAGACAGGAGGATAGCTAGAACCCGGGAGTCTGAGGTTGCTGTGAGGTAGGACACCATGGCACTCTAGCCCAGGGGACAGAGTAAGATTCTGTCTCAAAAAAAAAAATTGTTGGCTCAGCACCCATAGCCCGGTGATTAGGGTGTTGACCACATACACAGGGGCTGGCAGGTTTGAACCCCACCTGGGCCTGCTAAACAACAATGACAACTACAATGAAAAAGAAAATAGCTGGGTGTTGTGGTGGGCACCTGTAGTCCCTGCTACTTGGGAGGCTGAGACAAGAGAATGGCGTAAGCCCGAGAGTTTGAGGTTGCTGTGAGCTGTGATGCCACGGCACTCTACTGAGGGTGACATAGCAAGACTCTGCCTCAAAAAAAAAATTCTTATAAAAGCAATTATGCCCATTACAGAAAATTGTGAAATATCAAGGTAAAGTAAAATGTAAAGAAGGAAATAACAGTCACCCAAAGGAAATCACTATTAACATTTTGGTGTATTTCCTTCTGGTTTTTGTTTGTCTATGTGATATTGTATTCTGTATTTTGTAAAATATACCTTCGTATCATAAACGTTTCTTTAAATAACTTGAAATTCCCTGGAAATATCATTTACAAGTGAAAATAACTTTTGTAAGACTATAAACATTTAGTATGGAAATTTTAGAAAATACAGATGGGCAAAACAAAGGTCACCCACACTCTCATCATTCAGGGGAAGCTATTGTTAACATTTTGAAGTACCTTGGGCAGCACCTATGGCTCAGTGGGTAGGGTGCCAGCCCCAGATACTGAGGGTGGTGGGTTCAAAACCAGCCCCGGCCAAAGTGCAACAAAAAAATAGCCAGGCATTCTGGTGGGTGCCTGTAGTCCCAGCTACTCGGGAGGCTGAGGCAGGAGAATTGCCTAAGCCCAAGAGTTGGAGGTTGCTGTGAGCTGTGATGCCACAGCACTCTATTGAGGGTGATAAAGTGAGTCTCTGTCTCCTAAAAAAACAAAAAAAAACAAAAAAACCATTTTGATGTACCTACAAATATACCTATAGCCACATATATGTACATATCTTTACATATAAATTTATGAAAATGAGATCATGAAACACATTCTTTTTTCAAACTTGATTATGTTTACCTAATAGAACACAAATAGCTTTTTGAGTCTGTCCATATAAATCTATGTCATCTTGCTTAACAGCTCTAAAGTCTATGTGGGAATATCATAATTTATTCACCCATCCTCTAGCTATGAATATCTAATTTCTTTTCATCTTTCTGTTGGAAATGACAATAAAAAATTATTATTGAGAATTATAATTAACACAAATAATAGAACATAAAACAATTGTTCCCAACATCTTTGCAGTGTCATGTTTTAATGACTGCACTGTAGTCCTTGCAGGACCGGCCATGCCTTTCTTAGCCTTTCCTCTGTTAGCAAATGTCACTTTCAGTTGTGCACTCCTGTGATTATGCTGTTATGGGCAATGTTTTCTCTGAAACCCTGCCTGTATCTCAGGTTATTTCCCTGGGGTGATTTTCGGTTGATCCTTACTGGGGCATGCACTGGGCACTGTTTGAAGGACAGGGCTGCTGACTTAGGTCTCTCTTCTTCCTGCCTTTCCCCCACAGGCTTACCTCTTCCCAGCTATGGCCATCTTCAAGGCAGAAGATGCCAGTGGGGAGGCAGCAGCCATGCTGAACAATATGCGTGTGTATGGCACCTGTGTGCTCACCTGCATGGCCACCGTGGTATTTGTGGGTGTTAAGTATGTCAACAAGTTTGCCCTTGTCTTCCTGGGTTGTGTCATCCTCTCCATCCTGGCCATCTACGCTGGGGTCATCAAGTCTGCCTTCGACCCACCCAACTTCCCGTGAGTGCTGCTGCTCTGAGCCTAAGGCATTGTCTTCCTATTTCCCTGGCCCCATTTCAGGGGCTGCACACTAGTTTCTGGCAACCCCACCCTCCGTCTTAGAATCTGTGTGGTGTGGGTTGGGGGTAACCTCTCGTGGAAGGGAAAATCTCTCTTGGTTTGGGGGGCAATCTCTTCAGAGAAGGATAACTTTTTTGGAGGTAGAAACAACTTCCCTGTGAGAGCAACTTCTTGCTGGTTGGGTTGGACTTAGGAAAAGCTAAGTGGGACTGACTCCTGATGGACGGTCTGTGGTAGGGAAACCTCCTGGAATGGGACAATCTTAGTGTTGGACTTCTTCAGAATGGGAAAGGACGACGCAGAAGAGAGGGTCCGAGGGTGCAGATCCCTCTTGTTTTCCCTGCTATCCTTAGTCCCCTTCATCCACTATCCTGAGGAAGAAGGTGCACCAGGATTTCTGTCCATGGTGCTGAAACATAGCTTTGCACTAAGGTGTGGTTCTCCACCTTGGCTGTGGATCAGAATCACTCTGGGAGATGAAAATATAATAACGCTGATGGCCAGGCTCCATCCATAGTAATTAAGTCAAAATCTCTGGGTATGGGGCCCGGACATCTGTGTTTTGTAAAGCTCCCCTGGTGATCGCGTTGTGAAGCCAGGGCAAGGTTATGTCACTCTTCGTCTTCCTCCCTTGTTTCTCTCCCTAGGATCTGCCTCCTGGGGAACCGCACGCTGTCTCGCCATGGCTTTGATGTCTGCGCCAAGCTGGCTTGGGAAGGAAATGAGACGGTGACCACGCGGCTCTGGGGCCTTTTCTGCTCCTCCCGCTTCCTCAATGCCACCTGTGATGAATACTTTGCCCGAAACAATGTCACAGAGATCCAGGGCATTCCTGGTGCTGCCAGTGGCCTCATCAAAGGTCTGGGGGAGGGAAGAAGGCTGGTATCCGGGGAACGATGCAGGGATTGTAGGTTAAGCGGTCAGAATTAAGGGGCCCTCCTTGGGATTCAGCTAAATTCAGTCAGCTTTAGTTGAGCACCTACTCTGGGCCATGTTCTGCCCTTGGCATCACTAGTAGGGAATAAACTCATTAACTTAATAAGTGTTCACTAAGTGCCTACTAAGTGCCTAGGATTGTGCGAAGCACCAGGGACACAAAACAAATAAATCCCAGTCCTTGGTCTCAAGGAATCTAATGGCAGAGGCAGATGGATTAGAAAATCATTATGGTTCACTTCTATGTGCATTCAGTGAACAGAGACTGCTCAGGGGAGGAAGTGTTCATGTGTATAAGGTGGCAAGACTGGGTTTCCTGGACTCACCTGGGGAGGGTTTTGGAGGACAGATGGGAAATTTTCAGTCATACCAGAGAAATAGGAGAATTGCAAAGAGTGAAACAGCTTGCCTCAAAGCACGCAGACACAAAAGAGTATGCTGTGTCCTTCCAACCACAAGTAATTTGGTATGACTGGGGCATAGAGTGCAAAGGAAGGAGGAGCGAGGGGTGATGCAGGAAAGGCTGGCATCAGTCAGGCCACGGCAGCCTTGGAAGCTGTGTTGAAGAATCAGGACTCTATCCTGGAGGCGGTGAGGAGCCACCAAAGGTTTTGAGTAAGGGAGGGACATAGATCTTCACTCCTGAAGGTTCACTCTGGCTGCTAACGTGGATGGGTTAAAAGAGGAGAGAAGGACAGAGGCTGGGAGTCCGAGAGGCTGATGCTATGAGGCTGGGAAAGATGATGATTTTTGAGTTAGAGTGATGGAGAGGTGTCAGTGGGCATTCCCACAGGGCTTCCAAACCAGGGCTGTTTTGCCACCCAGGAGGCATTGGGTCCTGTTGGGAGACATTTTTGTTTGTCAAAACTGAAGGGGGATTACTGGCATCTAGTAGACAGAGGCCAGGATGTTGCCAACTATCTTACAATGCTATAGGGCAGTCCTCCACAACAAACAATTATTTGGCACAAAACCTCACTAGTGCCATGGTGGAAGAGCCCTGGGTGAAGAGAAGGGGGGTACTGAGGGAAAATTAAGGAGGGGGAAGTAGACAGAATTCAGAGATGCTTTTGATGTGGGGGAAGGGGAGAGGGAGTTTTGAGGGCAAGGTGTCGTTTGCTGGCATAAGGAATGTAGGAAAGGAGCTGGTTTGGGGTGGGTTGGTGGTGAGAACAGTTTGCGACACACTGAGTTTGCTCTGAGATCGGTATTTATGTACCTACTTATCCCACTAGATCGCTAGATCGGACTATTTGATGGTAGGGACTAGACTTGGTTCATTTGTAAAATCCCTGCGTGTGGCCTGGCCCACCTCAAGCGCTTAGGAAATGTCAGTGAAAGTAAAATTGAGCCAAGCCTGGGGGCAGTGAGATGTGGGTTTTTTTTTTTTTTTTTTTTGAGACAGAATCTCACTTTGTTGCCTTCAGTAGAGTGTCATGGCGTCACAGCTCACAGTAACCCCAAACTCTTGGGCTTAAGTGATTCTCTTGCCTCAGCCTCCCAAGTAGCTCGGACTACAGGTGCCCGCCACAATGCCTGGCTATTTTTAAGAGATGAGGTCTCACTCTGGCTCAGGCTGGCCTTGGAACCCATGAACTCAGGCAATCCACCCCGCCTCGGCCTCCCAGAGTGTTGGGATTATAGGTGTGAGCCACTGCAGCTGGCAAGATGTGGTTGATCTTGACCATGACTTCTTGCCCAGCCCACCCCATGGTCTCAGAGCTCTGGTCCCATGATTTCCCCCTGAACATGTTATCTTTCCACAGAAAACCTCTGGAGCTCCTACCTGACCAAGGGGGTGATTGTGGAGAGGAGTGGGATGTCCTCGGTGGGCCTGGCAGATGGTGCCCCTGTTGACATGGACCACCCCTATGTCTTCAGTGATATGACCTCCTACTTCACCCTGCTGGTTGGCATCTACTTCCCCTCAGTCACAGGTGAAGGGGAGCTTGGAGAGGGAGGACTCTGCCTGGGAGTGGATGGGGAGGTGAGAGTCATTGATCATGTTGGGAATGTCTTAGCCCAACCACCCCATTGTGTAAGCAGGAGCCAATTCAGTTCCCATTGGACCAATGAGGGAATTGAGACCAGAAGGTGCCAAGTTCCATGCCCAAGGTCTCAGACAAGTCAGCATGTTAGAGCTGGGTTCCAGGCTTCCTGATTCCGAGGCTGGTGTCTGTCCTTTGTCTGGCCTCCTGTGGCTCTGATGCCTGCTCTAGCTGCACTTTTGTTCACAGGGATCATGGCTGGTTCTAACCGCTCTGGGGATCTGCGGGATGCCCAGAAGTCCATCCCTACTGGCACCATCCTGGCCATTGCCACCACCTCTGCTGTCTGTATCCTGCACTTCTGGGCTGGGGCCAACCTTGGTGGGGGAGGACCGAAGGGAGGGTACCTGAAGTTGCTGCCTTCCTGGCTGGTTCAGGAGGGGAAGAGAGGAGAGGGGCTCCGACTTTGGGGATTTTCCTTCATTCTCTGTTGCAGACATCAGCTCCGTTGTCCTGTTTGGGGCCTGCATTGAGGGGGTTGTCCTGCGGGACAAGTAAGTAAGAGCATTAAGGTTGATCCTTTTTTGGGGTGAGGGGTGGGCAGGGGGGCCGAGTTCTGGGTGACCGACCCAGCAAGGGAAGCTGGAACCTGTGTGAAGGGCCTGTGGGAAGGTGGCCATGGGAATTACTTGCAAAGCCACCTTCTTATTTTTATTGTCATCTTTCTCCGGTCACTCCAGTTCAAGAAGCATGAATAGTGTCTCATTTCCTTTAGGATAATGATACTTTCCTTTTCTTTTCTTTAAAATTGATTAATTCATTAATTCATCTAATATTTAATCATCTAATGTTTTTGTGTTGGTCACTGTCTGCATTTCTGGAGGAAGCAAAGATTAAATAATGCATGGTTTTTGTCCTGAAAGAGTTCTTTGGGGGTGGTGACCATACTGGCAAACAGAATTTGAATGCAGAGTGGTAGTGGTGATCCTACAGGAAAGCCCAATGGTGTGGCATGCAGAGAAGGCTGCCATCCAGTCCTCAGAGGTCTTTCCAGGGGAGGGAAGGCTAGAAATGTCTCCTACACATCTCATTTGTCCTTCCCACTGTTAATGTTGTGTAGAGTGTGGGTGACTGGAGGAAGAAGGGTATTCCAGGCAGGGGGAACAGCATGAGCAAGTGTGGAGGGGAGAAACAGCTGTGCGCCTGTGTGTGCCTGCACGTGTGTGCGTGTACACGTGCACGAGTGCATGTACATGTGTGTGCATGCATGCTTGTGGCTCTAAGTGCTACAATGCTCCTGGAGCGTTCACTTTGGGAGCACACGCAGCTAGCAGGGTAAAGCAGGAGGACTTGTCACAAAGCCACTTTGCACTGACATCGCCAGGTTTCTGTAAGGGAATGGAATGAGGGACATGAGGCTGGGAACTAGGCTGGGATCAGGCCTGGAGGTCTAGTTTTCAGTACCAAGAAATTGGAGCTTTATGTATTTTAAAAAACAAACAAACAGGAAATGCTGCAGAGGTTTAAGCAGAGGCATGACCTGGCCAAATGGACAATTTGCATCTCTGGCACCTTTAGCTTTAAGGCAATTTAAAGTCCATTCATCTCATTTTATTTAGCCACAGACCACCTGCACAATTACCAGGGATCCAGCAGCCCATCCTCTGTAGCCCTTCATCTGATTCGTGGAGTCAGCAATGACACTGTGGAGCACAACTCCAGGAACGGGCCTCTCTCTTCCTACTGAGGCAGCGTCTTCCATTTTAAGACAGTGTCATTGTTAGAAAATCCTTTTCTTTGATTTTCACACCAACACCACACAATGAGACTAGCATCCCCATTTTTCAGATAGAGACACTGAGGCTCTATCAGGCTAAGAGGTTCGTCCAGAGTAACATAAGGTCAACAATTGACCATCTACTAGAATCACATCAGTACTGGGTTCTAGGCATGGTGCTAAGCCTTTCACATGTCTTATCTCCTTTTGTCCTCTCACCAGTTATATGAAATAGGCTTATATATTTATTTTTTTGGAGATAGCAGTTTCACTCGGTTGCTTAGTCTGGAGAGTAAAGGCACAATCATAGCTCTCTGCAGCCTCGAACTGCTGGGCTCAAGCAATCTTACCACCTCAGCCTCCTGAATAGTGGAGATTACAGCACAGGCCACCACAATCTGCTCATTTTTATTTATATATTTATTTTTATTGAGACAGAGTCTCACTTTGTGGTCCTCAGTAGAGTGCCATGGCATCATAGCTCACAGCAACCTCTAATCCTTGGGTTTAAGCGATTCTCTTGCCTCAGCCTCCCAAGTAGCTGGGACTACAGGCACCTACCACAACGCCCCAACTTTTTTTTTGGTAGAGACGGGGTCTCACTCTGGCTCAGACTGGTCTTGAACTTCTGAGCTCAGGGCAATCCACCCACCTTGGCCTCCCAGAGTGCTAGGATTACAGGTGTGAGCTGCCACATTTTTAATTTTTTTGTAGAGAGAGGGTCTTCCTGTGTTGTCCAGGCTGGTCTCAAGCTCCTGGCCTTAAGAAATCCTCCAATTTCAGCCTCCCAAAGTACTAGGACAACAGGAATGTGCCACCACACCTGTCTAATTTAAAATATTTCATGGAGAATAGGGCCTTCCTATGTTGCCCAGGTTGGTCTTGAATTTAAGCCATTCTCCTATCTGGCTTCCCAAAGTGCTGGGATTATAGGCGTGAGCTACTGTGCCCAGCCTATGATTGGTTTCTAATGATCTTGTTTTACAGCTGAGAAAACTGAGGCTGAGAGAGATTAAATGACTTGCCCAAGGCCACACACACAGGAAGTGCGCAGGAAATGTGGGGTTCTGTCTCACCCTTTTACAGGCTAATCCTGTGTTTGGAATATAGTTGTCCTGCAGTTGTGTGGGGAGATCTTCCCTGGGAATCTACGAGCCATTGCTCAGCCAACATTTCCTGTCCCCTTGCTGCCTCATTCCAGGTTCGGAGAAGCAGTGAATGGCAACCTGGTGGTGGGCACACTGGCCTGGCCCTCTCCCTGGGTCATTGTCATCGGATCCTTCTTTTCCACCTGTGGGGCTGGGCTGCAGAGTCTTACGGGGGCCCCACGCCTGCTGCAGGCCATCTCGCGGGATGGCATTGTGCCCTTCCTGCAGGTCAGTGTGGGGAGGAGGACAGCTTGGGAGCCCCATAGCCTCCCACCCTGCCCAGCCAGGTCGCTGCCCAGAGAGGCTGCACAGTGAACCAGGGTCACTAAGAAGAATGGGTGTGCCTTATTTGGGATTTGGCCCATGGTTGGTGCCATCTTTTTTATTTTATTTTTATTTTTTTAGAGACAGAGTCTTACTGTGTCACCCTTGGTAGAGTGCCATGGCATCACAGCAGCCTCTAGCTCTTGGGCTTAGGTGATTCTCTTGCCTCAACCTCCCGAGTAGCTGGGACTACAGGCGCCCACAACAATGTCCAGCTATTTTTTGCTGCAGTTTGGCCAGGGTTGGGCTCGAACCCGCCACCCTTGGCACATGGGGCTGGCACCCCAGTCCCTGAGCCACACGTGCCACCCAGTGCCATCATTTTGGGCATTATCTGCTCTTAGGGAAAAAATAAATAGCCTTCTTTTGGCTCTGTGGTTGGTCAGAGACTCAGGGAGCCAGGCAAAGGGCAAGAAAAGGGTAGCTCTCTCCATGGTGTTTAAAAAAAATAATAAGATTTATGGAGCACCAGGTCATGGCCGCTCACTGGCCCCCTGACAGCTCCTCTCCCATCTGGCCCACTGGAGCGTCTTTCCCCTCCAGGGATCATTTGAACTTCCTTGCACTGGGGTACCAATGTCAGGGTGGGCGAGTCACAGCAAAATCCTGCTGTCCCTTTGGATTGCCTAGAGGACGAGAAACAACCTTCTCTCCCTTCCTGATTGGTTATAGGATCCCTGCCTCTGCTCCACTGGTCCCCAAGACTGGGGCGCAGGGACGAGAAGTCCTCAAGGTCTCAGTCCTCCATGACGGTTGCTCTGTTCCCAGGTCTTTGGCCATGGCAAAGCCAATGGAGAACCAACCTGGGCTCTTCTCCTGACGGCCTGCATCTGCGAGATTGGCATTCTCATTGCGTCCCTTGACGAGGTCGCCCCCATTCTCTCCATGTATGTGCCTGCTCTCTTGTCCTCCCTGTCAGCTCAGTGGGCTTCTCTACCTAGACCCCTCAGCTGTGACCCATGACACCCCACCCAAATGCTTTCAAAACCCCAGCAAGTTCCCCACTGGCCACCGGAGCCCACCCTTTGTTGTACAGGGATTTATCCCCTGATGTATTAGGGTGTGTTGTAAGGGGATTTGGCTCTAAACTCCTTGTTTTTTTTTTTTTTTTTGAGACAGAGTCTCACTATGTCGCCTTCGGTAGAATGCTGTGGTGTCACAGCTCACAGCAACCTCAAACTATTGGGCTTAAGCGATTCTCTTGCCTCAGCCTCCCAAGTAGCTGGGACTACAGGCGCCCACCACAATGCCTGGCTATTTTTTGTTATAGTTGTTGTTTTTGGTTAGCTGGCCTGGGCCGGGTTCAAACCCACCAACTTTGGTATATGTGGCTGGCACTGTAACCACTGTGCTACGGGCGTCGAGCCTCTAAACTCCATCCTAACCACCAGAGCATGATTCAGCCACCTCTCTGGTTTCCTTCCCATCTCCCCATTCTTTCTTTACACCTCTCTTTCTGTTTCTCTTCCCCTTTGCATCTCTGTCCCTCCTGGGCCCTCCTGCGACCTTCCTCTGTCCCAGGTTCTTCCTGATGTGCTACATGTTTGTGAACCTGGCCTGTGCTGTGCAGACGCTGCTGAGGACACCCAACTGGAGGCCACGTTTTCGATATTACCACTGGTGGGTGCCCTATTCCCCACATCCCCACTGGGCCATTGGCTCACTTCCACCCCAAGCCCCACCTCACCTCAGCCCATTTCCTCTGGGTCTACAGAGCCCCATCCTAAACAGGGAACCCCATCTCCTCCAGCTTTTATTGTTAACTCTGACAAGGAAGGGCCTGGAGGGAGTCTCCTTGCATTCATAGACAGCAACATAACATCATCATAAGCTGTCTCAGCTGTAACCCCTCCCCTGCCCGTGATGCCCAGCATCTCACAACACAGCATGGAGGTGAGAAGTCAGCCTGACCTGAGTTCAAGTTGTGCCTCTGCACTTCTTAACTGAGAGCTCTTGGGCTGATAATGTAGCTTAGCTTTCCTCCGCTGTGAATGGCACAGTAGCTACACCTGCCTCGTGGGCCTCTTGTGAGCATTGCATTGCATAGAAGGTGCTCATTTCATGAAGGCTATTCTCATCATTTTAATTTATGGTCCATAATAGGCCCCCAGGGGCAGAGAGGGCAGGAATTACCATGCTTGTTCTACAAAAGGAAACTGAGACTCAAACAGGGGCAGGGACTGGCCCAAGGCACTCAGCAAGACTATGGTATACCTGCCTGACTCCCTGTCTTGATGCCCCTGCTTTGCTGGGGGCCCCTTCCTAGGAGAGCCTGCTTCCAACTCCCCCAGAGACTCCTGCCCCACGGCCCATCCAGACAGGCTTGACTGGCAGGGTCCAAGGCCCAGGGATGGGGTAGTGTGCTGATTCATGAATTGGACAGGGCATGGGTGGTGGCCTGTATGTGACTGCTCATTCTTCTGGAAGGTCTGATATCCCGGTGGTCCACATGGGGGTGATGGTGTGGGCCCCCTAGATCTTTCCCAGGCCCTGCTCCGTCTCACTCTTGCTGTCCAAGCCCCAGTTCCTGTGACAGCCCTGCCAGACTCAAAGGCTGGGTCTCCCTCCTTGTCTAGGACCCTCTCCTTCCTGGGCATGAGCCTCTGCCTGGCCCTCATGTTCATCTGCTCCTGGTACTACGCACTGGTGGCCATGCTCATTGCTGGCCTCATCTATAAATACATTGAGTACCGTGGGTAAGTGCAGGGTTCTGGGAAAGGGCCCAATTTATGTGGGGGAGAAGTAAGGGGGGATAGGTGGTAGGGGCGGTGGGGTGGGATGAATTAAGGACTGAGAGATGATGGTGCCGGGGTGGAGGGCAAGGGTGATGTGGATTGGGGAGAGGCTTTGAGAACTGGACAGGAGTGGTGGAGAATGGATCGAGAAGCCATTTTCCAAGGCTTGACTGAGACTGAACCAGCTGGCAGGAGTGACATGCTTGTCCTTTCTGAGTCTGAGCTAGACGGTTCCACCCTGGGGCAGCTGGGGCAGAGTGGACAGTTCTCCCTGCCGCTTGCCTCTCCTGACCCTCTTTCTGACCCCAGGGCGGAGAAGGAGTGGGGTGATGGGATCCGAGGCCTGTCTCTCAGCGCTGCTCGATACGCACTCTTACGCCTGGAGGAGGGGCCTCCACACACCAAGAACTGGAGGTAAGTGGGGTGAGGGCATGAGCCAGTGGGGACCAGGGGCCAGGCCCTGACCCACCCTCAGGCTTTGTTTCGCTGGGTGACCCCCGAATGCTCAGCCTTGTCCTCCCCTTCCATCTGGAACACCCAGGCTGAGCTGAGTTCCAGACATTTGTTCTCCAAAGGACACCCACCACACCAGCCTCCTGATCATCTATGCATTTGTTAATTCATTTATTCCATCCCTTGTTCGAACTATTTATGAATGTGTGGCAAGCCCGCTCCTGACTTTGGGGGTGTGGTTCTGTGGAGAAGGCACACACAGACACATCAACATCACATACGGAGCATTTGTTCTGGGAGAATTATTCCCTTTGAGAAGTACAGGGGCTCTTAGGCACCTCTGGAGTAATGACAATTCCTTCATTTTATTCACATGGAAATCAAGGGCCAAACTGGGTCTCAGAGGTCATGGAATCTTCACTTCCTGCCTCTTGGCCTAGGGTACTTCCTAATTGTGTGCCGAGCTCCCCCACCTCCATCTCCCTGAGTTTCAGTTTGCCAGAAGCAAAGCCTGGAACTCTGAACAATGCCTAGGGCATTGTTGGCTTGTCCTTGCCGGTGCCTGCTAAACTGGGGCTTCCAGAGACTGGGACTTGGCCTTATTTACCTGTGAACTCTCAAGTGCTTAGCACAGGGTCTGGCCCAGAGTAGGTGCTTAGAGAATTCTATTAAATCACTGGTTGGTTGGACAAGTGGGATGGCTGAATGAGGACATGAATAGATGGGTAGACATGTGGACAGATAAGTGCTTATATATAAGAGGGGATAGTTGGGTAAATAGATGTAGGTGTGAATGGCTAGTGGGTAGGGGGATGCATGGGTAATTGAGGCAATACTGCATGAACAGCTAAGTTAATATGAATGTGAGTAGATAAATGAAGGACAAAATATGTGGTTGAATGGGTAGATGAGAGAGAGGAATGGAGAGGTGGATTGGTGGATGGATGGATATGTCAGGAGAGGGTTGAACAGGCTGTTATTCAAGGGAATGGATGGACGGTTATTTAGATGAATGGGTGAGTGATGGGGTGACAGATGGATGGGGGCATAGAGGACAGATGGTTAGGTGAGTTGGCCATGGGAGGGTGGGTGGTGGGTGGATGGTTGGGTAGGTGGTAGACAATCATGTGACCCTGCACCCTCTTCAGGCCCCAGCTGCTGGTGCTAGTGCGTGTGGACCAAGATCAGAATGTGGTGCACCCCCAGCTGCTCTCACTGACCTCCCAGCTCAAGGCAGGGAAGGGCCTGACCATTGTGGGTTCTGTCCTCGAGGGCACCTTTCTGGAAAACCATCCCCAGGCCCAGCGGGCAGAGGAGGTGAGCAGAGGTCCTGGTGGGGTGTGGGAAGGCCAGACCTTTATCACTTTGTTCTTTCCTTCCTTACCACTTTTGGGATCAAAAGGGGTGCAGGCTTTTCTGTCCTCAGAGGAGCCCAAGGGCTCAGGGACTGAACAAGAAAACATCAGAACAAGAAGGGCCTGTTTAATGGATTAGGAAATTGTGGCTTAGAGAAGTCAAGACAGAAAACCAAGATTCAAATTAAGGCCATTTGAATCCTACTCCAGACTTCTTCCTGCCAAAGTGTTAATCTTTCTTAGTGTTTTCACAACCATTGATCCTCATACTGTTGGAGTTGACAGGGTGAACGTCTACATTTGGCAGGGGAAGGAACTGAGGCCCAGAGTGGGGAAATATCTTGCTGTGATTACAAAGCCCGCTGGAAGCACAGGAACTGAAGCTGGGTCCCTGCCCTGTGTCACCTGCCCTTGTCTCTGTCCACTAGTCCGTGCCCACAGAGCTTCGGACAGAGCCAGGGTGGGCTGGGGTGCCAGTGTCTGTAACAAGCACACTAAGAATTGTTTGGAACCTGATGGTAGTGGCGGAGGAGCCAGTAGGTTTGTGTGAGATCCGGGCCTTTCTCCCCTCAGGGCTCTGGCTAGAAGTGGAGAGAGAAAAAAGGGACCCAAGGGAGGTGAGGTGAGATAGGGAGGGGCACCCCTGATGGCTTGTGACAGTTGCCGTTTCTGCCTCACTGGGCCGTTCACACCAAACTGTCAGGGCCCAGAGCTGGAGGCCTCAACTGGTCGGTTCAGTTCAACATGCAGTGGCTGAGAATGTGCTATGTAACCGGTGCTGGGTGAGGCACAGGGGAGATGGAGATGTTTAAGACCAAGCCTCAGCCCTCAAGGTGCTTGCAGGCTGGTAGGGAAGAGAACACACAGAGAAGGCTCTCTGAGCCCTCAGGTGTTGATAAGTACTGTGGTACAGTCAGCAGCGTCCAAATCAATGTGTTGGGTATTGGCGCACAGTTGGGTATTGGTGCACAGTTAGTATTAGGTGGGATACTAACTGTGCATCACGCTGTATCAGTTCTCTTTATTCCTAAATGTGGCTGTCATGAGCCCCAACTTGACAGATAAGAAAACCAAGACTTGGCATGCTCGTAGCTCAGTGGTTAGGGCACCGGCCACATACCCCAAAGCAGGCGGGTTAGAACCCAGCCCAGGCCAGCTAAACAAAAATGACAATTGCAACAAAAAAATAGCCAGGCCTTGTGGTGGGCGCCTGTAGTCCCAGCTACTTGGGAGGCTGAGGCAAGAGAATCACCTAAGCCCAAGAGTTGGAGGTTGCTGTGAGCTGTGATGCCATAGCACTCTACCAAGGGCAAAAACGTGAGGCTCTGTCTCAGAAAAAAAGAAAAGTAAAGAAAAGAAAACGAAGACTTGTAGAGGTTTAATGACTTGCCAAGATCACACAGCCAGGAGTGGCAGATAGGAATGGAACTTCTGTTTATTTGGCACTGGAATGTGGTTAAGAGTGTGGGGGTTGGAGTTAGACTCTCGAGACTTGAATCCCCGCAGTAACTTTAGCTTTGTGTCCTTAAGCAAGTTTTGATTTCTCCAAGCCTCAATTTCCTCAACTAAAAAATGGGAAGAGTAAGAACACTTCCCTCAAAGTACAGATTAAATGTGCATTTTAAATGATTATCATTATGCTGCTTAAAAAATTGTTAAAATTGTCTGAGAAACAAGAGAAACCCAGTTGAATTCAGACTGGGGCAGGGGTGGTATCTGAAGAAGGTGGTATCTGTGACATTTGAGTTGGACCAGGCAGGGTGTCAGGTATGATGGGGCAGGGGGCATACCTCAGGGTGGGTTGGAGAGTATGCCACTGTGGGAGACCCTTGTGGGAAGTGTGGGGTCAGATCATGAAGAACCTGGATTGATCAACAAGGAATTGGGCACGAAAATGATGGGAAACCATGCATAGCTCTGGTGCCAGAAACTGACATGGTCAGTCAGAGCTGAGCTTCGTGAAGATTGGGATGGAAGGAGGGAGAGACTGGAGGCAGGAAGGCCGCTAGGGGCCCAGCCAGGGCCTGGGAGGCCTGAAGCCCCGTGCTGATCTGACTGCACATCCTCCTGCCCCAGTCTATCCGGCGCCTGATGGAGGCAGAGAAGGTGAAGGGCTTCTGCCAAGTAGTGATCTCCTCCAACCTGCGCGACGGGGTGTCCCATCTGATCCAGTCTGGGGGTCTCGGAGGCCTGCAGCACAACACCGTGCTCGTTGGCTGGCCCCGCAACTGGAGGCAGAAGGAAGATCATCAGACTTGGAGGAACTTCATCGGTAATGCTGTGGTGGGCTGGGCGGGGGAGGGCTGGGGCGGGGCTTCCCAAGTACAGCAGCCAAGCGTGGATTCAGCATATACAGGTGACAGTAGTCAGTGCTGGCCATGTGCCAGCCCCTGTGCTAGGTGCTGGGAACCCAGCTGCGGATGGATGAGACAGTCTTGACTGCATGGGGGGTGGGGGGAGAAGGCAGTGCAGGGCAGTGGGAATAGCTACAGCTTTGAAGTCGCAGAGGCCGGGAGGGGGAGTCTGCTTCTCAGCTCTGGTTCTTTCCGGCTGTGAGATTTGCCCTCTCTGACTGAGCATCAGATGCCTTGGTAATCCTTGCTAATAGTAATGTTATAACTAACATTTGTTGAATGAGCTCCGAGTGCCAGCAGATTGAGGCTTTCTTTAATTCTCTCATGAGTCCTATGAGGCCTAGGCGTCCTTATCTCCGTTTTCTTGGTCTCAGACTAAGGCAGAGAGAGATTAAGAATTTTGCTTCAGGTCACAAACCAGCCCAGGGGCTGCATTGTTATCTCCAAGCTCTTCTGTGTCCTTTGGAGGTAGATCCTGGTTACAAAGTGTTGGGAGGATTCAGTGAGGTTGTGCATGGTGGGTCCTTAATAATCAGAAAGGACAGGCAGTGTTATTGCCATTTATCAGATGGGGAAACTGAGTCCCAGAGAGGTTGAGGGCTTTCCCCTATCCTCAAACAAAATATGTGTTGAGGTCCAGGTAGTTGCTGGTTTTCTCACTACTCAGACCAAGGCCGAAGCCAGGTGGGGTGGAGTGGGGTGCTGGGTTCTAGGAGCCCCTGTGGCTGTGGCTTTGTGCTAAGGGAGACCAAATCACTATTTCCCCCCTCTGGCCTTCTCCTTGGCCTCCTCCAGAGCTGGTCCGGGAAACCACAGCTGGCCACCTGGCCCTGTTAGTCACCAAGAACGTCTCCATGTTTCCTGGGAACCCCGAGCGCTTCTCTGAGGGCAGCATTGATGTCTGGTGGATTGTGCACGACGGGGGCATGCTCATGCTGCTGCCCTTCCTGCTGCGGCACCACAAGGTGAGTGTGCACATGTGAGCGTGTGTGTGCATGCATTTATACATGCGCTCACGTGAGCACCCAGGTAAGGCTCAAGGGCGCTGGCCAGGGCCACCTTCCATGTCCTTCCTCCCTTGTGAGCTTCTGGGAAAGGGATCTGATAACCTCCTTCGTTCTACAGGTGCATCGCTGTAAGGGAGAGCAGTGCTTGACCCAAGCACGTGATTTCAGGGGACCCACAGACCTGAGCAGGGAGCTTTCGTTTGACCCCTGAGATAGAACATTTCAGGCTCACACGACTATGTGGGGAGTGGGTGGGAAGGATGAGGGGACAGGATGCCTTGGCCTGGGTCCCCTCACTGCATCTGGGCTGGGCCTTCCTGGATCACGTTCATTCCTTGTAGGTCTGGCGGAAGTGCAAGATGCGCATCTTCACCGTGGCCCAGATAGACGACAACAGCATTCAGATGAAAAAGGACCTGACGACATTTCTGTACCACTTACGTATCACTGCAGAGGTCGAGGTAGTGGAGATGGTGAGTCCCCAGGAGATATTCTTGGAGTCACATTCAGATCTCATTCCTCTTGGCCCCAGCACCCATCAGCTTCTGATGCCAGATCTCTTTCCTCATATCCACCTATTAGCCTTTGACATCAGCGTTCATCCATTCATCCTTCTCTTCTTTATAAGAATAGCCATGTTTACGGGCGGTGCCTGTGGTTCACCCCATATACCGAGGGTGGTGGGTTTAAACCCGGCCAAGGCCAAATTGCAATCAAAAAAACAGCCAGGTGTTGTGGTGGGTGCCTGTGGTCCTAGCTCCTTGGGAGGGTGAGGCAAGAGAATCGCCTAAGCCCAAGAACTGGAGGTTGCTGTGAACTGTGACACCATGGCACTCTACTGAGGGTGACAAAGTAAGACTCTGTCTCTAAAAAAAAAAAAACAGGCTCAGTGCCTGTGGCTCAATGGGCTAAGGTGCCAGCCACCTACACCTGAGCTGGCGGGTTCGAATCCAGCCCGGGCCCGCCAAACAACAATAACGGCTGCAATCAAAAAATGGCCGGGCGTTGTGGCGGGCTCCTGTAGTTCCCAGCTACTTGGGAGGCAGAGGCAGGAGACTTGCTTGAGCCCAGGTTTTGGAGGTTGCTGTGAGCTGTGATGCCACGGCACTCTACCCATGGGGACAGCTTGAGGCTCTGTCTCAAAAACAAACAAATAAACAACAATAAAAAAATAGCCATGTCTAACCATGCTCTCATATATGACAGGTACTGTTCTGTACACTATATATATAATATATATATGTATATATGTATGTATTTCTTAGAAATGCGGTCTTTCTAGGCTCGGCACCTGTGGCTCAACGGGCTAAGGCGCCAGCCACGTACACCTGAGCTGGCGGGTTTGAATCCAGCCTGGGCCCGCCAAACAACAATGACGGCTGCAACCAAAAAATAGCCAGGCGTTGTGGCAGGCGCCTGTAGTTCCAGCTACTTGGGAGGCAGAGGCAGGAGACTCGCTTGAGCCCAGGAATTGGAGGTTGCTGTGAGCTGTGATGCCACAACGCTCTATCCAGTGTGACAGCTTGAGGCTCTGTCTCAAAGAAAAAAAAAAAAAAAAAGGAAAACACTTCAGGCAACATATACACACCTACAGATAGATAAATTATACACACGTACAGGGGTCATTGCCTAATGTCACAAGGCCCAACATATGCTTGGAGTGAATTTCACCACCAATGATAGTGGATGGGAATCCACCTTTCATTTACTTATTTATTTAAAAAAAAAAAAAAAAAGAAATGGGGTCTTTCTATGTTGCCCAGGCTGGCCTCAAAATCCTGTGCTTAAGTGACTCCCTTGCCTTAGCTTCCTGAATAGCTAGGACTATAGGCGTGTGTCATCGTGCCTGATTGGTACAAATGAGATAGATACAAATATCACCATTTCCATTTTATGGATTAGGAAATTGAGGAACAGAAAGGTTAGGTACAGTCATGTTCTACTGAATGACGGGGATGAATTCTGAGAAGTGCGTTGTTAGGCAATTTTGTCATTACCCAAGCACCATGGAGTGCACTTACATAAACCTAGATGGTGTAGCCTCCTACACCCTGGGGCTGTGTGGTGTAGCCGTTGATCTCTGGCTATAAACCTGTACAGAATGTTACTGTACTGAACGCTGTAGATAATTGTAACACAATGGTATTTGTGTATCTAAATGTATCTAAACATAGAAAATGTACAGTAAAAATATGGTACTCTAATTTTATGGGACTACTGCTGTGTATGCAATCTATCATTGGCCATAAACGTCATTTGCAGCATATGAGTGTAATTTGCCCAATATTGTAAGTGGCAGAGCCAGGATTCAAACCCAGGGAGGCTCTCACCAATTCTACTGTACAACCTCTTGTCCATCCATGCTCAGTTTATTTATCCATTTATCCATACACAGAGGGAATACAAAGAATCCCTCTGTGTATTCGTTAATCAACCCATGTATTACTGACATGTTCATTCACTCACACATCCATTCATTCATCCCTTTATTCCTTTTTCTGCATCTTCACCTTCCCCATTCACCTAGGTAATTAATTAATCCATTCACTATTAGTTCATCCATTCACATGCCTGGTCCTGTGCTGGGCTGAGAAGTCAATGAGCTGCCTGCTTTCCAGAGTGTGGCCCTCTCTGCTCTATCCTTACCGCCTACAACCCTTGATGAAATTAATTCCACTGGGGGAAGGGAAGCCCTAGCCTGGCAGGAGGAAGGGGACCTGCTCCCCTTCCCCGAGCTCAGAACTGATGCTTTCTTTGCCCCTCTCACTCTGTCTGCCACAGCATGAAAGTGACATCTCAGCTTACACCTATGAGAAGACTCTGGTGATGGAGCAGCGCTCCCAGATCCTCAAACAGATGCATCTAACCAAGAATGAGCGGGAGCGGGAGGTGAGGCTGCCCTGGCTGGGTTCTGGAAAGCCTCAAGCTGCTGCCATTGCTGGGTCTGCACAGGTTTGGGTCGGCCTTGGGCTGGCTTCTGGCCACTGGCACTGCCCTCTTTACTCTCATCACCCTGCTTCTCCCCAGTCATGCCTCCTGATACCGGTCTCCCTGCAGGGGGGGTACACACTGCCACTGCACCTACCAAACCTCCCAGCCAGGAGCCAGAGGGACCTTAGCATTTTCCCCTCTGTATGTGACTTCTGGGGCTTGAGGGAGAATAATGGGAGCTAAATACGAATGGCTCCTGGGATGTCAGTGTGGGGGACAAGAGTGCTTATAAAAGACTCTCAGAGAGTGAGTAACAGATGGTTCGCTATGGATACAATCAGTAGGGGACAGTTAGGGGCAAATATCCTAGGGTGTGATTGGTGGGTTCTCAGGAGTAATGGTGATGAGCCCCCTGTGGTATATGTAAGATCTCCCAGGTGTGGGTAATGTGGGACCACCGGTCTCTGGAATATAGATGAAAGACGCACTCAGGGATGGAATCCTTGGAGAAATGAGGGGTGGAACTCCAGGCTGGGGGAGAAGAGCTCCTGGAGGTGGGTGATACGTTGCTTGGGGAATGGGTGGAAGATCCTATAGGTGAGGGTGATAGAACCGTGCGTTATGAGCCTGCCCTGGGTAGATAGCATACTTATCAGAATGTAGTTGGTATATTGTCAGGGGAATGAACTGGGGAGAATGGATCCTCCAAGAATGGGGGCGTTATCCAATAGTGATAGTGAAAGTTGTGAGAAATGGCATATGGTCCAGCCAGAACTGAAATTGGACCGTAGTGCTAGGACAGAGCCTTGCTGTGCCAGGTGTTAACCTTTTGGTTCCCGGATGGTGGGGAGGTCTGGCGTTCCCCACCAAGCTTGTTTTGCCTGACATTTGCTCTGGACAGACGAGCTGGAATGGCCAGCTCAGTGGTGTAGCACCTATCTCGCCTCAAACCATTGCAATATTTTAGCAACGGGTACAGTTCCAGAAAGGGCACATCCTGGCTGAATGTCAGCCCTGGTGGTTGCTTTTTGCAGGGCATGGGTGGTGACTCCCACCAGTGCTGGTGCTAACCTGTGTCACTTCCTAGATCCAGAGTATCACAGATGAGTCACGAGGCTCAATCCGGAGAAAGAACCCAGCCAACACTCGGCTCCGCCTCAACGTCCCAGAAGAGACAGCTGGTGACAGTGAGGAGAAACCAGAGGAGGAGGTGTGCAGCTGAGGTGGTTTAGCCCTAGCCAGTGAGAGCAGAACCTTTGGTCTGCAAAGGAGTCACCTTCTATCCCTTCATTCATCTGTCAGGTGCAGCTGATCCATGACCAGAGTGCTCCCAGCTGCCCCAGCAGCTCGCCATCCCCGGGGGAGGAACCTGAGGGGGAGGGCGAGACAGATCCTGAGAAAGTGCATCTCACATGGACCAAGGACAAGTCGGTGGCAGAGAAGAATAAAGGCCCTAGTCCTGTCTCCTCTGAGGGCATCAAGGACTTCTTCAGCATGAAGCCGTACGGGACTGGGAGCTAAGGGCTAAGGGCTGTGGGCTGGGGTGACCTGAAAGCAACAAGGCTGTGCCCCATGGCAGAGCACGTGTCGGAAGGCGTCCTGGTCTGCAGTCTGCGGACCCAGCTCAGACATTGTCTTGGTTTCCCCATCTGAAACATGGGGCCTTGGGTCTGATTGCCAAGGGTCAGTATTCCCAGGTGCAGGCAGTGGAAAGGTGAAGGATGTGGGGACTAGGGGGACAGGACCAATAATGGTGGCACAAGTCCTCAGCCTCTTCCTCTCTTTTGACCCCTCTTTCTTTCTCTCTTTGCTTTTCTTGTGTTTCCTGAAGGGAATGGGAGAACTTGTAAGTGCTTCAGCATTTTTTCCTTCTCTCTCCTAGGTTGTTGCCCAGGGTCCCTACCCTCCTCACTCTATCATGACAACCAATTGGTGCCCTTAACCTTTGGGGTCTTCCACTAGCCCAGCTTAGAGAGGTCTGGGGTTGGTGGTCTCCAGCTTGCTGGGACCGGGCTGCACCCAGCAGCCCCGTTCCGGCTGGGAGGGCGACTGGATCCGGCTCTTCCCTCCCCAGGCTCACGCTCTCTGCTCCTCCCACCTCCCGCAGGAACCAGTCCAACGTGCGGCGCATGCACACTGCCGTGCGGCTGAACGAGGTCATCGTACAGAAATCCCGGGACGCCAAGCTTGTTTTGCTCAACATGCCCGGGCCTCCCCGCAACCGCAATGGAGACGAAAACTGTATCCTGACCTTAAAAGTTGGGGGGACATGGGAGGTGGACGTCAGGGAACTTGGGTCCTAGCCCTGGCGTGGCAGAGCTGAGCCCTTCCTGCTTCCGGATTAGCACCTCGGACAGGGACGCGGGTGCAAGCTTTCCCTGGCGGCCAAGCATGAGCCCAGTTTCGTTGGAAGGGAAGGGCACCGGGTCTTTCTCCTTGACCCGCTCTCAGACATGGAATTCCTGGAGGTCCTAACAGAGCACCTGGATCGGGTGATGCTGGTCCGCGGCGGCGGCCGCGAGGTCATCACCATCTACTCCTGAGAGCCAGGACCAGCCCTGTGGCCCTGGAGCCCTCGCCACGCCCCCACCCCCGCCACCGTCACCGTTTACATATAGACCCTGTGCCCGTGCCCTGGCCCCTTACCCCGCTGCCTGAAGCCGGAGGCCACGCCTGTCGTCGGGGATGACTCGGAGAGGGCGCCCCCCTGCGCACAAACCAGAGCCCCCTAGAGCCCCATTGGCTCATGGCTCTGAGCTACCGTTTTTCTAAGCCTGGCCTCGTCCCGTCGGAGGAGACGCTGCAATAAAGGTCGGGAGGAGGCGCGGAGGGCAGAGGAGCTGGGGCCTCGAGGACCCCCAGGTAGTCCACGCTGACCCTTTTCCCCTCCCCACGCCTGGCCGTGGTCCCCGATCTGCGCTCCTCTGGCGCTGCTCTCCGGCTCCCGGCGCACGGTGGCAAGAGCGCGCTCTCCGCCTCCGCCGCCCCTTCTCCCCGAGCCGCGGGGCGCGCGCCGGCCGAGCCTATACATAGTGTACAGGAGACATCGAGTGTATTTTTAACGTCCCCATATTTATGTGACTAGAAGCGCATCAGACTTCTCGCCACTGTCGAGCTCTCCCGTTGGGGGTACCCCGGAGAGTCGGAGGCCTCGGGAAGCTAGGATTTCCTTGACGTCTGAGAGTGTGAGAGCAGAAGTGTTTTAGGCCCAGGCGGGGGTCGTGGTCCTAGTCCCTCGACATCCCCGCCCTGCTCTCGCCCTTTCCGCGCGCCCTTGGCTTCCCACCCTTCCCTCCAGTTCTTTTCGGGGAGGAGGCGAGACGAGTCCAACTTTTGCCGGATTCGCCTCCCAGCGGATGTGAGCTTCCACAGCGGCTGCAGAGACGCGCGCAACCTCTTCTCGGCTCTTATGCAAGTTGGGGCCAGGATAGGGGAGGGGCGGTCCTCAAGGGGAAGACACCGAGAGAGGCCCGCGCCCCACCGAGGAAGCCCCGTCCCGGTGCCTTCGATGGGGAGCAGGCGTCTCTCCCCAGTCGGCTTGTCGCCTGCTCCCCTTATCCCATGGCTCCTCGCCAAAGACTGAAATCGTGGAGCTGGAGGGCTCTCCTCCCCAGACTATCCTCCCTGGGACAGGTGAAGGAGGAGGCGGAGCGCCACCCCTGATGTTCCCACCTCCAGGGAGGCCGCTCGTACGGGGACGCATCCGCCTGCTCCGTGCTCTAGGTCTGGGCCTGGCTGCTTAGCAGCGGTCTCTTGCTCTGTCTCCCAGGCTCCTGGAATGCGGGAGGGCTAAAGTCGCCACGCGCTTTGTTCTTAGCGCCTCTCTGCCCTCTAACTAGGGTCCAAAGGCCTTTGACTCCCCCAACTCCAGTCTTTGGCGCTTCCGCTCCAACCGCCCGGCCTGAAGCGCCCTCTGTCCTTAAGGAAAGCGCGTTGGCCGGGTTTCCTTTCCCCAGGGTATGCTACTAAGGGGGACAGGCACTGCATGCTCGTTCCAGCACCCTCTGGGACTGGGTACAGTACCTCCAGCCCGAGGGCCCTGACCTAGGCACCTAGTTAGATACATCTTGCCCACCTCCTAGAGCTGGGGCCACTGAGTACCTGACCTCACCACCTCCTTTCCTTTGAGCCCAAGGAAGAGAGCTGGAGCCATCCTAGACAGGGTCAAGCTGAGAGTAGGTTTGGAGGTGTGTTGGTTAGGCCAAAGGCCCTCTGATATTTAATCAGGGGCCTAAGTAGATTCTTTTATGAACCACTCAGAAAATTAGAGGTGTTACGACATCAGCCCCCTGTATCCTTAAGAAGAACTCCCTCTGAGAGCCACAGCTGGGTTCCTTCTTCTAGCAGGCCTATTGTCTGGCTGAAGTTGTGGGCTACATAGGAGAAAGGGGCTGTATCAACATCAATTAGGGAACCAAAGTTGCACTATCTGGGCCCAGTCTGGTAGGCAAGAGCGAAGTTTCCGTTGATGAAAAAAATCCCGAGTTTTCTGTGCTACATGTGCAATATTTGTTATGAATGTTATCACAAGTCATTCATCAAATTATCTTTATAATCACTGTAGCTAGATGTTTCATGTCCATTCAAGTGACTTTTATTCTGAGTGCAATATTTCAATAGCCTTGTAGTGCTAACTAGTGTTGCTTTTGTTTTAGATGATCTATGTGCAGGGCAATGCAATGACGTTGAAAACCCTTGTAAATAGGAGAGGTTGCAAACCAAATCAAGAGTATTTATTACTATTATTACTATTATTAGGACTGCCTTTAATTTTCAGTGTTTCAGTATTCCGCATCCTGCCTCAGTACTGATCTTGTGTTCTTTGTGCCAATTCGAAAAGGAGAGGGATGGTTCTTTCCTTTATTGTTGAATGCTCCCATTTAATGCTTTATGGCTTTTACTGTATTAATTTTTTAGACTTCCATCTGCACAAAATGCAATAAAAATAATTTTATTATACCCTTCATGGCCTGAGGTATGCTGTTTGGACACTCCAGGGGCTCTTCAGGAGAACCCCGCACTCTTAATGATAAACACTGACCTTCACTGACAAAGTTGGGCTGATGCCTCAGGTCTGATAATCTGTTTACTGACACCACCTCTGGGGCCCTGGCCTGGAGGCCACTGCACTAACATCTGGCAGGCACTTACTGGTGTCAGGCTTCACTGACTTTCCCTATGAGGTAGTGAGCACATACTAGGTGAGGCTCACTCAGTGCCACTGGCACTTTGGTCCCTAACCTCCTGAGATTCTGTGTTACTCACTTCATTATAGCCACCCCAAGTTTATCAAATGCTCTTCAAGGCTCCTTCAGGTTCTTTGACTACAGATTCTGCCAACTGCCTGCCCAACAGGTAGAAGGTGGCAACTGAGAAAAATGTAAAAACAGGAGTGTCCTCTGTCCCCATCCCCACCCCCTACAATGGCCATCAACCAGAAATAGCCTCCTCATAGCCCTTTCTTTCCTAGAATGAGGATAAGCCTGCTGACAATGAATGACTACCGGAAGTGGGATGTTGAATATAGCAGTGTAATTAGCCAGTGGGCTTTTGCTCTGAAGTGTTATTAAAAGCTTCCAAGTAGATGGGCCACGTACACACAGAAGGTAGGGTTAAAACAGGTTCTGAGGTCTGACAGTACATAGAGGACAAAGGAGGGCAGACCAGAGTCCTCACAGCAGGGCCCCTTACAATGTGACCCTGGGAAAAAGTGCTCTGGAAAAAGGTGTAGACATTCACACTCAAGAAAGATGAAAACAGCTTTAACTTTTTCATTTTAATTAAAAAGTAATCATTTCATCTTATTAACAACACAAGAGTTCCAAAGAGGGAAAACAAAACACTATGTAACACAAACAGGTTGGAACATAAAATGCTGCCATTTAGGGACTTTGAGTTTTGAAACCATCGTTTGCTCAGCAACTGTCAGGGACTCAGGTTAAGTTGCTGCTCTTCCTCACCCCTGCTGTGGCCCTCCAGACTGTGATCCTCAGGGCTCCAATGAGCACACTGCCTAGGGAGAGGACAGCTTCCTGTGGCTCCACTTTGAGCAACAAACAGCCAGGAGCCCTCCCTTTTAACTTCACTCTGGCTCAAAAGTTAGGAACAGCCGTCTGTCTTGACAACATGTCCAGCTACTGAAAGTCTGACATCAAAATGGTTCCTACTTCCTGCTGCTCAGAAAACAGAACAAGTCTAGATGAAAATAAGAGCCTCATTTTTTGAGCCAAAAGCTCAAAACAAATCATTGAAGAAATGGGTGTTCACGGCCAGAGTCTCAGAACCGACTCTGTGGAAGTGCCACTGGAGAGGGGGATGTTGACAGAAATGGTGAGGGGGAAGAGTGGTGGGGCCCAGATTCACAGTTTGGGTTAAACTGCTGCTGACTGGAGCTGTTCAGTCCATTGGCGATCCTCCAACAAAAAGGGAAAGAAAAAAAAAAAAGAAAGAAAAACAAAAAACTATCTTGGCTCAGACAGAAAAGTTCCTTCTTTTGTGGCTTCTGTGGCTAGTCCTCAGCAATCCAGAGTAGCTGGTTTGTGAAACTTTAAGGAGACCCCCAAATGTGTGGCTTGGGGGTTTAATGATGCTGTGCCTGCCAAGGCCTGTTTGCTCCTTTGCAACTCTAGGCACAGACTGTAGGAAGAAGCCAGGGCTCTGGTTGACATGTGCAAGGCTGGAAAGGCTTGGGAGGTTCAAAGTGAGCAAAGGTGGTGTCCACTGACATGACAAATGTCATTCCAAACTCAGCCAGTTGGGCCTGGATTCCTCCTTTCCTCTCCCAAATTCAGCAGACAGAAGGACCAGAGAAATCTCACCAAATATAAACTTAGCCCAGACACTTGTACTGCCCAAGTGACCCCAGAGATTTATTTTCTACAGAAAAACAAAAAACAAAACCAAAAATAGATACAGCCCCAAATGCACTATAAACTGACTTTGTAAGGAATAAACAACATGGCCTTGAGCAGGAGAGAGAGCAGGTGGTAGAAACTTATGACATTCGACGTAGACCTGGAGAGTGCAAAGAACATCCTCCAAACAACTCTTATTTAGAACGCAGTTAAGTGGGAGGCCAAGGGATGAGGGTACTAGGGACAGTTGAAAGATTTAGCCTCAGTAATGCCTCTGGTAAGATCCCATGGGGGCCTGGGGCCGTCCCACCTGTGCTGTGGTCTGGCTAACCAGGTGGGAAAGAGCAGGGCCACTCT